>APFE031675035.1:111585-146585 GCA_000404065.3 Pinus taeda
CACATATTGGAGCAAAGTCAAAGCAATCATGGGCTATAAGACAGCCAAGCCTGAGGTGAGGATTCGAAGGGGGGTTGCCTATGGCATTAAATAACCCTTCCTCAGGATCTTCACCCCCAACTCCGAGCTCCAAAGACCACCAAACCGAATCTAGAAGGCAACCAAGCAGAATTTAGAAGGGACTGTTTAACTCACAGTTTGATAGACGAGTTCCACAGATTAAGGAGGCCAGCTAGGTCCCTCGTGATGTATAAATGTTGAGGCCTGAACCTTCGTAAGGGACTTTTGAAACTATTGTGTATTTTGCACCTCAGCGCTGTCGGTCCTATTTTGTTCTTTTGTAGCCATTTTTGGCATGACTCTTATGACTATTTTTGGATATTGAGAAGCAGTTTGGTTTCCTATCAAATCTAAGTTTTTCATAGGAGCCATAGTTCTCAGGGTTGGGCCCAACATGAGAGCCTAGGACCTCCTTTCTGTACTGTTACTTTTCCTTTACGTATCATTGTTTTCCTTTATGCATTTGAACATATTTCTATTATGTAGATTTCATTATGTTGCTTGAATAGATCACTGTTTATGAATGACATTGCTTTAGGTGCTTTGGTAGGATAATAACAGAAAAACCTCCAACAAAAGGGACAACCACACTCCTGGTTTCACCTCATCCTTATTGGGTTAGGGGCTGGAATTGAGGAAACAGTGCTGCCTCAACAAAAACACTAGTTTGCTTGACTATGCAATCCTTAGTGTACTATTTTTCATTAGCAGAGATTAGTCATGGGTTTGGAAATCTGAAATGTTTCTTTGCATAGTTGATGTACAAGGTTTTCTTCCCAAATAAAGTTGTTGTTCATTTATGTTGTTGATGGTTAGACTAGATTAGTTCAATATTTGATCATTTGCAAGTCTTTTTTGATTTGATCAAGGTACACCGTGCAGGGCATCTCCTCCATTCTTTCATCCACCCAAAGTATCATTTGAGCTTCCTGTTCTGTCTCTTAGCTAAGTTTCACGTCTCCCATCTATCCTTTTTGTCCACGTAACCCTACCTTCTTTCTCATCATTGCCTTAGCCTTCTTCAAGCCAAGTCAGCCTTTCTACACCTCTTCACCGCTCCATCCACCAGACCTTAGGCCATTTTTAGACCCCTATCCTACCTCCAGATCCATCCATGCACCTTCCCTCACTCATCCATCCCCTAAAAACCGATTTCCAAACATCTTGTAGAAATTCTAAAACATCCTGTAGAAATTCTGAAACATCTTGTAGAACCCCTGCAGACTTCCTGTAGAGGCTCACAAATGAGGATTCCTGATAGCCAAACTTTGTGAAACTCTCTGGAAGAGTGTTAGGGACTCCTTAGACCCTCTCTGAACCTTTCCAACCTTTTCCAAGCATTCCTCTTCCTTGATCCACACTTGCACAGTAAAGCACAATTCAAGCATATGCATGAGAAAATCGACAACTTAATCAAAAAATACAAGAAGATGCTTTCTTAGGACAAAAGTAGTCTAAGCACATGTATTTTACCTTCACAGAAGTAATGGCATCTCTTTAAGTAGTTTGCATTCTCATCCTTGCATCAGTAGGACTAGCTGCTAGAATTAGGGTTTGCTAGGGTTTGCGCTTTCCTTCAGTTTGTCAATCTCTTTTCGCAAGTAGATTAGCTTCCTTTGAGTTAGCTTTCATCCATCAATTAAAAGCTTCTTCTAAGAGCTCATAGAAGTTGGCTAAAGCCGCTAGCGGACTTGTGCCAGCTGACCAAGTGACAGCTGCGGCAAGAGCTAGTACTTGTGCATGCAACACCGTCACTTCCAAGTTTGGTACGAACAACTGGGTTGATAAAAGTAAAGAACGGAGTCCCAGGAGTTGCAGCATTATTGCTGCAATACTGGAGCCCACCAGCCACCAACATTCATGCAAGGAGCATCAATTTTTATAAGGTGCAACCGATGAAAACAAAGCACAACCAATGAATTTAGAAAAATAAAATACAACAATAAGGAAGCCATATAAAATCTTTTGAAGAGTCGTCAAATGGGTCATGGTTGGGTTCATCCTTATCACAGTGTAACTGGAGGAACTAATTCCCTTTTTGAAAGTAAAGAAACTTATCCAAATTCAGACTAAAACTGTTCAGTGATTCTATACTTACATAGAGAATTATGGCACTAATTCTGTACATAAGAATTTTATTAACCATAACTTCTTCGTGGTAATGAAGTTTGACAAACGATTTCTGAGTTACCTAAATGAAGGTATTTTGAAAAATATCCAAGTCTTGGAATATTGAGATTCTTCTTAATTTGAGCACAAAGTTTAGATTTTCACCTACATGAATTTATTTTGTACTTAACCTATAACAACTAGTTTAATTGACTTGTGAAGAATCGGCAGTGAAACTGTGTGGTAAATGAACTTGGCAAAACAATCATTAGAGAATCATAGAAAATTCATCTCTAATCATTGAAAATTCAAGAAAACTAGTGATAATCAACCACAAAGTGTAAGATGTGAATTAGCGTCAAGTTGTGGAATTATGGTACGAAATGAGTTAAAAATATAGGAATTTAGGTTATGAACGATGGTATTATATTGTGGAAAAATGGGCATATTTGAGGCTCAACATGCCCCCCATGCATATGGATTTTCATATCCTCATGCAAACAAATCCCTTGCTCATTGACATATTCTTAACATTGTTTTGTAGATTTTTGTTCTTGTGGAGAAACATTCTTTGCATTAACATATCATAATAGTTTATTGAGCAATAAAAATTAAGGACAAGAAAGGGATGGATGAGGAAGATATGGTGGATGAAATGAGGCAGTGATGAAGATGGTAGGTATGTGAATAGGTACTTACATACTCTTTCATCGTAAGGCCAATGTTTATAGGTGGTTTCCATTATCATTTTATGGTAGGAATGACTTCATCCTACAAATAGAATGCCTGCTATCATGGAAGGAGAAGAGACTATAGAGAATGCCTTTATTAATGCATCATAAAGATTTTTCTTTTAACATGGTCTTGTAATTAGATCATAAGTCTTTTTATTATGAGTGGCGAACAGAAGGAAAACAAAAGGATAATGATTTATGAAATATGAAATGCATGGAATGAAAAGTGGTCAATCATTAAGTTTCCTCAAGTTTCTAATGAATTAGAGAATCTTAAGCCAAATTTACCTCAAGTTTTACCTTTATTATTGATGTGCTTGGTGCTGCAATATGAGGTGGAAGATGGACTTGTGAGAGCTAATGTGGCTATTGAAGAAGGATGGAGGATGAATTGAAGGTCGCCTTCCCCCCCATGACTGAGGAGTTGTATGTCCCCGAACAACTAAGTAAAGGTGACTGCTACTGTAAATGAATGGAAAGGTTGCTATATGGAAGTGTTTACTGAAATAAATATACTAATGCAAATGAAAATGGAAATGTTGATACAAAGATCAAAATGCTACAAATCTGTGTTGAGATCACAAAACCATATAGTCTTCAACCACTTCACACCATGTAAATATTGCATATGTGAATAAATGGTGTCAATGTCGAAAATAAGCAAGAATCATTGGATTACCGACCATTGAGGATGTCTTTAACCAATTCGAGATATACCACCCTTGATGTCAATGGGAATCAAAGCACTACGTACATTCTATCAGCCATGAATGGATTTGTCGAAGTTGAATGGACTGCAGAATTCATCCACCAAGAAACATTGGTTTACTTCCTTAGTAGATGGCAAAGATACATGATATTAAGGCACACAAGCTCCCAGGTACCTTATCTAACCCTAACCTTGGTCCTAGATAATTTTTTGATGTCAATGGGAAAAGGCTTGCTGTCAGGTGAACCTTAAGGGATCCCACATCAACCAACACGAGTAAAAGACATAATGACTTGAAAGATACATGATTTTAAGAACTCATAAAAATTTACAAACTTTATTGGGAACCTTTCCTACCAGTTACCTGTTTTTGAAGCAAAGTCCCTACCAATTGCACCAGAAAAGCTGGTTTTCACAAAAGGACTTATTTTTCTCTTTACTATTTTCATTTATTTAATTACAATACTAACTTTACTACTATACTAGAGAAAATATGTCCTCCTTCAAGTTAAAGAGAAATTCCAATGAAGCCATGTGCAAATTAGGTACAAGGATATATTCGTGCTCAGATTTAACACATAAAATTTAGAATATACATGAGCATGCAAAATTAACTAATTTGAAAGATGTGATACAAAGAGTACTCGAAGATGAGAGTGGTGCTTTGACTGGATTGTGATCTAGAACCAATGTTCGATGTAGTCCTGGTGGTATTGGTGCATTTCTTCATTTGGACCACTATGAAAGTCCTCCTCGGTCATGCCAGGCAAACTTGGATAACTAGTCTCTAGAATGCATACAAGGATTATTGACGGGCATGGTGAAAGTTCTTCAATATTAGGTTCAGCAGGATGCTCCTCATCAGATTTGATACATGATTGTTTTATCTTCTTGGTAGATAGGCAAGAGGAATCAAGGGAGACTTCCAAATCCTTTTCTGACTATGGAGAGATAGATAATTTCGTAAATGCGGTTAGGATGGACTCTTCCTGATAAGAAAATATCCCAACTACTGCTAGGATTTAAGAAAGTTCTTTGAGGGACATTATTCAAGCTCTCAATCATTCTTTAATTTCTCCTGTTGGTTGATGGTAACTGTCTCACAACATGTATTAGTACCTCAGGGTTCTTACAACACCCCAAAAATGTTTTATCTTTAAATATCTTAAATTTTTAATCCAAATGAATTGAAACTAATTTCAATAAAACTCAACAAACTTAAAATCATTGCTTACTTGGACAATCAAACTTTGGATCAACCCCACCATAGTAGGCCAATGGCTCTTCACTCAAGTCTTATCGTACACTCTTCACCCTTTGATTTCCCTACAACTAAGATCACACAAGAAAAAAAGTTGTGAAAGAAACTATGCTCTAATCCCTTTAGCACCTCCTCGGCAACGACACCAAAATTGTTGAGGAAATTATATGTGTTAAAATTCCAACATTAAACTATCAATTTGGGACTTGTAAGCTTCGATTCACAAGCGCATGTAACAAAAAATCAGACAATATAACCTAACTTAACATCATGAAATCTAAAATTGATTCCTGAATTAGGTACAAAATTTCTATTCCTAAATTAAGTACAGAATACAAATCACTAAATAGTTCTAAACTCAATCTAAGTAAAGTAATTTTCAATCAAAACTTAATCTTAATGTAAGTAAAACTTAAATAGCAATCCAAGCAATAATATTTATTTAATATAAGTAATAGAAATCTTAAGTCACAAAAAAATAATAATTATTAAAAAATAATATCAAGCTTATGCTAATTTCAACCCAACAGAATTCATTTTCACTCAAACGATGTTAAACTAAGGAAATAGACAATTGAAATAAGATTGCAACTAATCTAATTCCCGGGATCAAATAAATCAACAAGTATTCAACTCATTTCTTCATCTATCCTAGCTCATGCATTCAATTATGGAAAAAATAAGAACTTTAAAAGAAATTAAATTACATTTTCAAATTAATATCCTTACACTACCTAAATTAACACACTCATATTTAAAAGACTCAAGATCAAAGCTTACTCTAATTTAAAACTATTGCAAATAAACACAAAAAATCATTCCCACGAAAGAACATTAACTTACACGTTTTAATCCAATCTTAATATGACTATAATAAGTATCAAAACTAAGCTACAAACTCAATCGATAACCAATGCAACCAATATCTCATCTCGTTACTCCTGAGCATTCTTCATATAAACATGATGCTACAGAATTCAATACCAAATGGAAATGTACAAGAAGAAAGACCATAAAACCAATTACATTCTCGAACTCATGACACAGTGATTTAACCTTTGTATCCTTCTGAATTGAAAACACTCTAAATGTTCTTAGCCATGAAAGTGTATTAGAGAAACTACTCAAGCATCGAGAATGATCAATCAACACAATATTTTCTGGTTTACAACGACTTAAAGAAAATATATTCGTTCAAATCCACAAAAAGTAGAGTAAATGCTTAAGTACGGAATGAGACATAATAAATCTAAGAAATTCAATAAACCATACTTCCTACAATTTATACTAATTACAAGACTTGTTTCCGGGTGGTGTTGGGGCCTTGCCACTCCCAGACCAAGGATAAATTAATGAAAACTTATTTTAAAAATCAAAAGACATTAATACTTATAGAGATTAAAGTGCAAAATCAGAATTATGTGTTAAAGTTCATCAAAACTTGAATTCCAACAAATACATCAAGGCTCCCATTGTAAACAAAATCACATACAGTCCTTATGTTTGCTACTGCCCGCTGCTGCTAATGTTCATGCAAAGAGCATCGGTTTTTATAATGTGAATCCGATCAAAACAAAGCACATCCAATGAATTTAGAAAAAGCAAATACAACAACAAGGAAGTCATATACAATCTTTAAGAGAGTCTTCAAATGGGCCACCATTAGGTTCATCCTAATCATGGTATAGCTGGAGGAACTAATTCCATTTCTGAGCATGAAGAAACTTATCCAAATTGTGGTCCTCCACATGGTTGTTCACCGAAACCATTTAGACCCGAAACTATTCAGCGATTTTGTACTTACGCAGAGAATTTCGGCACTGATTTTGTACTTAAGAATTGTGCTGACCCTAACTTCTTCGCGGTGATGAATTTTGACAAACGGTTTCTTTGTTACCTGAATGATGGTATTCTGAACAATATCCAAGTCTCTGAATCTTTATATTCTTCTTCATTTGAGCACAAAGTTTATATTTTCACCTACAAGAATTTATTTCGTACTTAACCTGTAGCAACTATTTTAAATGACTTGTGAAGAATTTTAGAAATGAAACCCTTTGGTAAATTAACTTGGAAAAAACATCATTAGAAAATCATATAAAATTCATCACTAATCATTGAAAATTCAAGAAAACTAATGATAATCAACCACAAAGTGTAAGACGTGAATTGGTGGCAAGTTGTGGAATTGTGGTATGAAATGAGTTAAAAATATAGGAATTTAGGTTATGAATGGCGATATTATATGGTGGAAAATGGGCATATTTGAGGCTCAAAATTCCCCCATGCCTACGGATTTACATGTCCTCATGCAAACAAATCCCTTTCTCATTCACATATTCTTAACATTCTTTTGTACATGTTGGAGCAACATTCTTCACATTAACATTATTATCATAATAGTTTATTGAGAAATAAAAATTGAGGACAAGAAAGGCATGGATGAGGAAGAGATGATGGATGAAATGAGGCAGTGATGGATATGGTAGGTATGTGAATAGGTGATTTCATACTCTATCTTCATAAGGCCAATGTTTATAGGTGATCTTTGTTATGATTTTATTGCATGAATGAATTTATCCTACAAATAGAATTATTGTGATCATGGAAGGAGAAGACGCTATAAAGGCTACCTTTATTAATGCACCATAAGGATTTATTTTTTAACATGGTCTTTTAATAAGAGCATAAGCATTTTTATTATGAGTGGTGAATGGAAGGCAAACAAAAGGATAATGATTTATGAAAGATGAAATGCATGGAATGAGAAGTGGTGAATCATTAAGTTTCCTAAACTTTCTAATGAATTAGAGAATCTTAAGCCAAATTTACCTCAGTTTTTACCTTTATTGTTGATGTACTTGGTGCTTCAAGATGAAGTGGAAGATGGACATGCAGGAGTTGATGTGACTGTTGATCTGATCTGCTGAAGAAGGCCGAAGAATGAACATAAGGTCCCCTTCTTGAACTCATGAGACAATGATTTAACCTTTGTATCCTTTTGAATTGAAAACATTCCTTTAAATGTTCTTAGCCATGAAAGTTTCTTAGAGAAACCACTCATGCATCGAGAATCATCAATCAACACAATCCTTTCTAGTTTACAACGATTTAAAGACAAGATATTCGTTCAGATCCATGAAAAGTAGAGTAAATTCTTATGTACGGAATGCGACATAGTAAATCTAACATCTATTCAGAAAATGACTTTGGATTGAAATGTAAATATACCAAATTCAATAAAACATACTTCCTACAGTTTATACTAATTACAAGACTTGTTTCTGTGCGGCCCTTGCCACTCCCGAAGAAAGTCTAAATTAAAGCAATAATTCTTTTAAAAATCAGAACACATTAATACTTATAAAGATTAAAGTGCAGAATCATAAGTTTGTGTTATGTTTAAGCCAAACATGAATTCCAATAGAAAATACATCAGGGCTTCCATTGTAAACAAAATCACATATAGTCCTTATGCTCTACTACCCGCTGCCACTAGTGTTCATGCAGAGAGCATCGGTTTTTATAAGGTGCGACCAATGAAAACAAAGCACAACAAATGAATTTAGAAAAAGAAAATACAACAACAAGGAAGTCATATATAATCTTCTGGAGAGTCTTCAAATGGGTCACGATTGGGTTCATCCTGATCATGGTGTAGCTGAAGGAAATAATTCTCTTTTTGAGCATAAATATAGTTATCCAAATTGTGGTTCTTCATGTGGCTACTAGCTGAAACCATTTAGCGATTTTTTACTTACGCAAAGAATTCTGGCACTGATTTTGTACTTAAGAATTGTGCTAACCTGAGCTTCTTCGTGGTGATGAATTTTGACAAACAATTTTTGGGTTACCTGAATGAGGGTATTCTGAAAAGGATCCAAGTCTCAGAATCTTGAGACTATTATTAATTTGAGCACAAATTATAATTTCACCTACAAGAATTTATCCCGTACTTAATGTGTAGAAACTAGTTTAATTGACTTGTGAAGAATTACGACAATGGAACCCTAGGGTAAATGAACTTGTAAAAACCATCATTAGAAAATCATAGAAAATTCATATATAATCATTGAAAATTCAAGAAAATAATGATAATCAACCACAAAGTGTAAGACATGAATTGAAAACAAGTTGCGGAATTGTGGTACGAAATGAGTTAAAAATATAGGAATTTAGGTTATCAAAGATGATATTATACAATGGAAAAATGGGCATATTTGAGGCTCAACATAGGGTTTTCTTCCTACATATTACTTTCTAATTTGTATAATTTTCCCAGTGTTTCTTACAAGAAGTACTATTGTGAGTAATATATTTATATATATACATACTTTAATATAAGAACATTTTCAGATAAAACATTCGCTACAAACATTGAAAATTATCCGTCGCCCACAGTCAACGCAGTTAATAGTATAACAATCCTCTGTCATGTGGGTGTTCCCTTTTCCTTCATTGCACAACCCAAAACTTTCCTGTATAACACACAGTTAGTTTCCAAAAATCTTTATAATATTTTTTCTTCTTTTACACAAAGCCATGTGCCCATATGCAAGTACATGTTATTATTTACAACCTTTCCTACAAAACACATTGTTATTCCAGATGATAAATTCTTCATATAAGTATATATTCTCATATACTTCTACATTTAGAAATTTAACCTACACTTATCTTAGTCCTTTCGGGAAAAGGTTAAAGGCCTTCATGTTCCAGCCAACCTTGAATCAAGCATTCACTATTTCCCCTCGAGCTATCCTCGAACTCTTAGGAAAAGATAGTAACACAGTAACAATTATTCTCTAGTTTTGTACCTCCTAAACCCTTGCAAATTTCTAGTTAATTGTTTTTCTATGTTCTACCAATCTTTCTCTCCCACTGGTATATTCTTCTTCAAGAACTATCTTTATCTCTCACAGTTCTTATTTCCATAGAATCCACACTATGGAATTTATCTCTAGCCATAAAGCATATAATGGTTTGTTCTTTTGTATTTCTTCTCTTTTTGTCCTAGAAGAAGCTGACAAAAGAATGATTTCTTTGTTTTATCAATAGGCACAACCAACTCCAACTATTCTTTCCTGAAAGTTAGGAGTTAATATCTCATGTTAGCCTTCAATTTTTCCTCAAACGATTACCACATTAAATTAATCTCCTATTTTTCATTATTTCCCAATAATTTTACATTATAATATCCATCACATGTTCTTTTTTAAATTTCTCCAGCCAAAATAAAATAAAATAGGGCATAGATTAATTTCCCGAGGAGTGTGTGTGTGTGTGTGTGTGTGTGTGTATATATATATATATATATATATATATATATATATATATATATATATATATATATATATATATATATATTGATAGATAGAGATTTCAACTTCATATTAAAAAATAAATGAATTACACATTTCCTTAAAAAAACCTATTAATGGAATAAGAATTTGTTGAAAATGATAGCGAGAAAAGGTTTCTTGATTTGTGCCTAAATCAAAGAAACCTCAATGAGTTCTTCCTTAGCATGCTCAAATTACTATAAGTCAGGAATCAATTCCTATAAGTTACTACAAATTCCTAGGATTTAGGATAAGTCTCTACAAATTAGGAAAAGTTCCTATAATTTAGGATTTGTTCCAAAAAATTAGGATGGGTTATGAAGATGCACTAGAGTCAAAGGCATAGTTATGTGTCTTCTAGTGTGATTTGATTAAGGAAAAAGACAAGTGGTTGGCTCTTAAGAGATAAAACGAGTTGCATGAGTTTTTAACTCATGATAAATCAATCAATCATAAAACAAACTTTCCTTAATTAGAAACTCACTAAATTTCACCATTCGAATTGCATTAAGAGGAGGAGCAAAGTCACTCATTTAGAATCATTCTTCTTGAGCACTAGTTTTGTGTATGAGCTTGTAAGAGAGTGTGTGCAAGAAGGAGGCTTGTGCGAATTTGATAGAGAGAAATTTTCCTTGGGAATTGCACAAAAATAGGATGGAATTCCTAATTTATAGGAGCAATTGTGCATTGAAATCAAGAAGGATTTTCTCTAGGGAATATGGCTCCAATATTGCGCATAGGAGAAGGAAAGAGATCATCAATCTTGCAGGGGTTTGAAGCCTAGTTCAAGGAAGGAAGACAAGTGTGTTTTCAGACTAAAACAAGTTGTATTGTTAGAGATATATTGCTCAGAATTCTTCCAATAAATCAAGTAGAAGGTTTTCCCAGTTGGGTTCCCTAGAAAAAAAATATTGTGTTTTGATATTATGTGACTATGATTTATTTATGTTATATTTTTCTACAAATAAGTAGAGAACATCTTTGTCTTAATGAAAAGAAAATAATTTTCAAATTGTTCATTAGATAATTTGTAGAATTTCAAGGAAATTCTACATGATATTAGAGCTACATACCAGAATAATGATCGTCACATTCAAGGAGAAAAAACATCAAAGGAATATACCTCTGAAGCAGTTGCAGATCAAGAACCCTAGTGAAGGAGATATATCAAATTGTTTTGGGTCCAATAATCTTGTGACAATAAGCCAAGTTTGTGGAGTCACAATCAGTATAGAGGAGACGTATTTTGAGGTAGTTATGTGCCAAATTAAAGGGATAAATCCTCAAGAACATGTTTTTATATTTATGTTTCTTTGGGATGAAATTTTGACTGTTGTACGTGTCCTTTAGGGAGGCCAAAAGGCCAGGACAGTGGGTAGAAAAGTGTCCTAAAGGCCAGCGAAGAAGAGGAGCTATAAAGGAAGGAAAGAATAGGTTTTAGGTGGAGAGATTCTCTAGAAGCAGGTCTGAATATTTTTCAAGTATGCCCTATTGTGGCCTAGTCTTATAGGTGTTATCTTTGAGCACAAAATATGCAAAACAATGGACTATACAAAGACAAGGAGGACAACGATTAAGGGTTTATTGATGGGGAAGCTAATCGACAGTATTTTGAGGCATAGAGGGCTGAGTTTGTTAGCCTCACTCTCTTAAAAATCAATAATAAATCTAATTATTAAATTAAATAAATAAAATCACGATAATTCCTCAAAACAAGGATTCTAGTTTGGATGAGAGATTCTCTCTAACTAGCTCTCCTAAATTAGTGTGTAAGTTGAGAAATTGTCTCAACCAAGTGAGTCTAAGATAGATGCACTATCTTAAGACCACTTTCTGATGTATTTAAATGTATTATTAAATTATTTGAATAAGAGAGAATTACATGAACATGAGAGACCACATGGTGGCTCTCTGCCTTTTCCGCCATGTCTAGTTTTTCTATATTTCTGACATTTATTGTATGAGTGTGAGTGTGTATTATTTGTTTATTAGCTTTCTTCATGTGGTGTTAGAGCCATGGGCTCAAAGGGTATGGCTTTCGTGTAGATCTTTTGTGTGTGGTCAACAATCTACTTCCTGCAGATGTTGTAGCTTTGACCTATGTACGGACAAACCTCCATACTATATTGTGCATATTATCCTTCCTAGAAAAGTTTATTTGTGCGTGGAAATGCATATGTGTGTGTCAAATTGAAGACCCTTGCGTGGAGCTAGAGCCATTCTTGACATGACTCTTGTAGCTTTGGGAATGTGAAGACCATTATGCATGCTTCAATACCATGGTTGAATGGGAAGCATTTGAGGAATACTAAGAGTTGGAGGCATAGGGCTATAAGAAGAGGATCGCCAAGAGAAAGAGAGAGGCTTGAGGAGCGCAGGTCGTATCTGAACACCCAATTTTGTAATCCTGGATTGCCCAGGCTAGATCTGCAAATATGCAAATCAAAAAACCCAATAAAAATGGTCGATCTCTTTTATATAAACCATGAATCCAATGGTGTGCGCCTTTGAAGATCAAGAGGGTTTGCAGTTTGAATCACATATTTTCATTAAGTATTTTAATGTCCAGACTTTGTCTCTGTATTTTCTGTGTTGAACGCCTAGAATAGATGAATATTTCTAAAGGTGAAAATCATAATAGCATGAAGGCTCATTGAATTCTAGTTGGTTGATCTCTGGGTGGTAGTATAGATCTGTCTAGTAGTGTAGAAACTATGGAAAAAACAATGCCTTCTTCACCAAAGTTAACATGTTGAGACCCAAATTATATGAATTGAGAGTCTTTCGAATTGTTGAAATCGAAGCACTGGAGAATAGCACCCAGCTTTGGAAATCATATTGAATTGGGCGTTTATTGGCCTGTTTGGAGGAATCTTCATACTCCACTTCAATAGTCAGATCCCCATTCCATCAACCTGTATTGGTAGGCATAGTTCCTTAATGTTTCCATCTTCCTAGTCAAATCCATCCCCACTCATGTTATTTTCGGATTCCATCTTAACATGTTGGGTTTCATGTATTTCCTCTATTGAAGTGGTTTTTGTGGCATCCCCGTTCATGTGGCTTTCATCCTTACCATTTCTTCTCTGGTCAGAATCAAGATTCATTATGGCTTCCATTCCACAACTGGGAAGGTTATGGAAATCAATTTCAGATAGCCTTGTTTCCAACTGTTGTCTTTGGTAAAACAAAGCATTTTTCCTTTGAATGAGAGATTTTCATTTCTTTCTTCCCAAGTGCTTAGACCTAAAACTCTTAGAAGTGCCATAGATAAGGAATCCACCTCTTCAATAGTCCTAGTGCTACTTTCTATCCAATGGAGTAGCTAATGCGATGGATCAATATTTTTCACAATAGTAAATTCAAAGTTCTTCCTTGTGCTTGAAAATGCCACAGAGAGGTCACCCAAAGAATTGTTGGACTCGTATTTGGACCATATTATCCCGTATTGCAAAGGAGAAATCAAGGAGAAAGGTAAGAATTCAGAGGGAACCATTGTTGTTGCCCACATCTATTGCTCACTCAACTAAATAAGAACTCTAGAATGAGTGTGTGATCAGAACAATATGCCTAACCACAAATGTTTGAACAATATCAGCCTCAAGAACAGTATCCACATTATCTCTTATCTCTTTAACGAAACCAATACATGTGGAAATTGACAAAAAGAAGCTTAATCTGGAACATGGAACCTGCAAGTAGCGTTG
Source organism: Pinus taeda (assembly GCA_000404065.3). Lineage (NCBI taxonomy): Eukaryota > Viridiplantae > Streptophyta > Pinopsida > Pinales > Pinaceae > Pinus > Pinus taeda. The sequence continues at coordinate 125,508 of APFE031675035.1, forward strand.
GAAAGGTATTTTTTGCTTGAACTATTCTTGTTTTAATGCATGCACTTCTTCAATTATTGGTCCTCCTCCATCATGCAAAGTAAATCTCCAAAGTCTGACTTTTCAAAATAGTGTTTTGTCCATATTTTAATGGAGTATATTTCCTATATTTAAATGGAGGACTATTTAAAAAAAAGTATAAAAAAAAGTACATTAAAGTTCTTTAATGATATTTGAAGCATATTGGAGTGATAAGTTTATTTTTCATTAAAGTAATGCTTTCCATCCAACACTTGCAGTAGAAACCAGCAATCCCATCAAACTCTAATGTCTAGATAAGGTGATATCCACAGTGGATTTTGTAGTATGCCTCAAAGGATATAAGTGTCAATCTCTTTGAAGTGTTTTTTCGAGTCATAAAGGGATGTTTCTGTAATGGAGTGATAAGGTGTGCCTTTTAATTGTAAATTTTTGGAGTGATAAGTGAAGATATTTAAAAGGGGAAGCTCATTGTTGTATTTTGAAGAAAGCTTTTTAGCATAGTGTACTTTTATTTTTGAAGGAAAGTTGCTTCAAGGGGTTGTGAGATTGGCATTCTCATTGTTGCAGAACTTTCATTCATGTTGTTGTGAAGGTGAAAGCTGATGTAATTCACTATTTAACTAAAAACATATCTTTTTTTGGTGATCGTGTCCTAGATCCGCCCCAAATTGAATAAGGGGATCATAGGTACGCTCTGTGTCGTGAATGTGCTTGCATGATTTGAGTCAAATTTGTAAAACACTCTCTTTATTATGCTTAAACAAAACAACTACATGCACATAAGAAAGTTTACATATACAAGTCATCGATGAAGCTCCTAAACTCAAACCTCCCATAATCAATTAAGTTCATAAGCACAAAGCGCCACATCATCAAATTGATAAAAGTAATATTCTACAAGAACATTTCACAACAGCTAATCAAAGAAATCAAGTTAAGGATGCTACAAAGTCAAGCATTTAAAGCCAAGATGCCATTTCGTACATCAACATCCAATCAAGCTGTCATCTCCATCAACACTTTTTTGGCAATTGCACTTGCACCATTTTTTTAATAAAATACCAAACTGTAACTTGCAACTCATAATTTGTAGGTTGGCTTGTCATAAAAGAAAAATTGAAGTGAATTGTAAGGGTGCATTCTCAGTTGAAACCGACAACCATGCTTTGAATTGATATGGAATCAATTAAATCAAGTGAATCCATTGTTTTTTAACTGATTCATTCAAATCATTGTAAGCATTTCTCTTGGGTGCATTTTCGATAGTATTCGACACCCTTCTTTCATCAATCAAGAGTGTGAGTTCAAGCAAGTGCAAAACTCTCAACATCAAGTGAGCCTAAAACTGATTGAATCAAACATCAAGAAAGCGAGTTCTACAAATCCAACAAGTATTCAAAACAAGCGAGTGTGAGTTCCAACAAGTTCACATGGCAAAAAGCATTCAGTTGTTAAATATTCTTAACAATTTGATCCTCTCAACTACTGAAGACATGGTGCAAATCAGAAAAACAACTCTTGCTAACATTCAAGTGCATATTCAACATGCACATGAAACGATTGAGTTCCTTCAACCGGAGTTGCAACTGTAGAGAAATGAGTCGCAAGAGAAGTGTGTTGCTTCCAAATCTTTTACCAATCCAGAGACAGCTGATCATTCGACTTCATTCATCCAACCAACTTCAAGTGTTGAAGTTGTGATCCAGGTGGATATTGGTGGCCACCCACTAATTCCACTTGGATCCCCACCAGTGCTTCTTTTAGTTTTTTCAGTTTCCTTAATTATAGCACAATTTACTATTTTTAGCAATTTTTTGGGTCCTAAACTTCCGGAGCCATTTTGAGGCCCTAAACGATGTTTCCTAAATGATGTTTTTTTAGAAATCTACCACCAGCGATTTTCTATCTAAAATTGTCTTTTCCATCGTAGTCCTTGGAGAGATCTTTCCAATGGGCTATCATGTGTGTCAAACGGAGATAATATGACCAATTCGCGACCCCAAGAAGTTGGCTGTCCAACTCACCCCAACGGGGCCCACAAAATCTTGGTGCTACATCTCCTCGGATTAGGGTTTTGGTTGTTTAGGGTTTTCTCTTATTGTTCAATAATAAAAAGGCCCTTGAGCCTCATTGTAAGACAGTTTAGAGCCATGTAGCTGCCACATCTCTTCTTAGAGATAAGCTACCATTGCCCTAGCTGGGTTATTTCCATTTCTATTTGTAAGCATATTTCAATATTTTACAGTAATGAAATGAAGTATTATTTCCACTGAATATCTGCCTTTATGGTTATCTCTGTATTTTATTGTGTTCCTGTTTAAATCCGGATCAGTGGTATCAGAGCGGTTTGATTTTCTTCTCTGTTTTTCTTTGCATGTCCCCAACGAGGTTGGGATATAAGGAGCTAGGGCTTGATCTGGTTGAACCTTTGTAAGACCAGCCTCGAAAATCCTGATGGCCTCCCATGGCATATGAAAAGAAAGATGAGGGGGCAAGAGATCCTATCAAAATCTTGCTCGAAGAAGCCCTCGAGCGACAAAGGAACACGACGATGGACAACTTTCCCCAAATCCTTTAGTGGCTACCCAGGGGCAACGCATCGGTTTCCAACAGCAACTTTGGAAACGCCACACCATTTAAGGTACATGTTAATTTTGAAATCCCCATATTCGAGGGTCAGATAGATGCAGATGCCGTCGATAAATGGTTAAATGTGCTAGAGGGTTATTTTTTTGTTCATGATTTTTCCAGTCGGGAAAATATTATTTTCGCTCTTCTCAAAGCAGCTCCCCACGTCAAGGATTGGTGGGAAACCTACTGCGAGAAAAAGAATGAAAGTACAGGCTCACTATTTTCAGTTGCACCGACTTGAAATTCATTCTGAGATGCCATTAAGGAGCGGTACTACCCTATCAGAGGCTATGAGGATCAATACATAAAGTGGTCCACGTTGCAGCAAGGAAGCAACCAAGACGTACCGGAGTTTACCAATATTTTCCATACCCTTCACACAAAGTTGGGTATCAAGGATACAGAGCAGCATTTGGTACTCAAATACCGTGGCTTCCTACACAAATACATCCAAGAGGAAATAGAGTTCATGAACATCTCCTCGCTCCGCATGGCATACCGATATGCCATCAAGGTCGAGCAAAATTTTAAACAGAAGAAGTGAGACTTTGGGTCTACGAATCCAAAACAAGGGAAAGGTACCCCCAAACCACATAACAAAGGACAAAGCCAAGGTGGGGTGGCACAAGACAACCCGCGAAAAATGCAAGCAAAGAACAATGCTTCGAAGCCGAAAAAGGACACATGAAAGTGGTGTGAGTTCCATAAGAGCTCCACTCACAACACAGGTGAGTGTTGGGCCAAGCAGTCACTGGTGGCCGAGCTAAAGGTTTCATAATCAGATGCATGTTCTGACTCTGAGTCAGAACCCGATAAGGGGAATGACAAAGGGAAGCAGAGTATCGATGCGGAGCCCAATGCCACAATTGCCCCCACGAAGATCAAGAAGGAGGAGCCTAAAGATCCAGAGGAGGAGGAGCGTCTCTTCCACTCCCATATGTGGGTAAAGGGCTCCTCGCTACAGTTCATTGTCGACAGCGGGAGCCAAAAGAACCTCATTTCGGCAAAGGTCATGAAACGGCTGGGCTTACTGACCACAACACATCCACAACCATACACCATCAGGTGGTTGCACCAAGGACAGGATCTTCATGTGAGCCAACAGTGTCACCTTCCATACAAAATAAAGCCCTTCACGGATGAGGTATTGTGTGACATTGCTCCCCTTGAAGTTTGTGATGTGTTATTAGGACAACCATACTTGTGGAAGAGACATGTTGTGTATGAGTCAAGGCCCCGTGTTGTTACTGTTACTTTGGGAAATAAGTTGTACAAGATACCAGAGGTAGCACCACTTACCGCCATCTCTTTGGTTATTGCAAAACAGTGCAATAAGCTCATTTCCAAAACTAGGAAAATTGTTTTCTTGATGATACGCACTCAAGAAAAGAAGAATATGGTGGCCACGACCTCCAGACAGGGCCCCTCCGCATGACAACTACAGATAGACAAGGTCGTGGATGAGTATGAGGACATCTTCACCTCCCCTGCAGGGGTTCCTCTGCACTGTTAGGTCAAGCACTCCATTGATCTGACCCTAGGTTCGTTGTTGCCCAATGGACCAATCTATCAGTGCTCTGTTCTGGAGAACGATGAAATCAAGAGGCAGATTTAAGAGCTGCTGCAAAAAGGTCACATTTGTCTAAGTTCATCACCCTGTGGGATCCCGATCGTGCTGGTACAGAAGAAGGATGGGACTTGGAGACTCTGTATTAACTATCAGGCACTGAACAAGATCACTGTCCGTAATAGGTACACAATCCCACGAATTGATGACCTCCTGGACCAACTAAAGGGGACAAAATATTTTAGCAAGATCGATTTGAAGTTAGGATATCACCAGGTACTAATCGAACCCTCCTATGTGTGAAAGACTGCCTTCAAAGCCAAGGAGGGCCTTTTCGAATGGTTGGTTATGCCTTTCGGATTGACAAATGCTCCTACAACCTTCATGAGGCTAATGGATGACATCTTGCGGCCATTCACCAACTCATTTGTAGTGGTATAATTGGATGACATCTTAATCTTTAGCAAGAGTTGGGAAGAGCACCTCCACCACATCCAACAGGTTCTCCAAACACTGTGGCAACACAAGTTATGTGCCAATTTGGAGAAATGCACTTTTGGCATGACCCAGGTTCAGTATCTGGGATACATTATTGATGAATGGGGGGTGCATGTGGATCCAACCAAGATCCAAGTCATTCGAGATTGGCCATCTCCAACCACTCTCATAGAGCTTCGCAGCTTTCTAGGCCTTGCCAACTTCTACCGCAGGTTCGTGTTGGGATTTTCTCTTATGACTTGGCCTTTAAGTCAAGTCACCAAGGGAGGAGCGAAAGCAAAATTCTTTTGGTCCAAATCTCAACAGAAGGCATTCACAGAGTTGAAATATCACCTTTGCACAACACCAATTCTTGCATTACCAAACTTGAAACAACCATTTGAGGTCGAGACAGATGCCTCTGACTATGCTATTGGGGTAGTCCTTACTCAACATGGGCATCCAGTGGCATATCACAATGAGACACTTTCAGGCACAGTCCGGAAGTATACCACTTATGAAAAAGAGATGTATTCCATTGTGTAGGCATGCCGACAATGGAAGGATTAAATTTTGGGGAAGGAAACAATCATCCACACAGACCACCGACCCCTGCAGTTCATACAAACCCAAGGGAAATTTCAGAATGATCGCCATCAGAGGTGGTCCACATACCTACAACAGTTCCATTTGAATATCAAGTATAAGAAGGGCAGCACCAATAATGTTGCAGATTGCCTTAGTCCACCATCGATCATGGCGTCAATCACCGTGCTCAACTCTTGTGGGCACGGGACTTTTGATTGGTCACTGCTCTACAAAAGCAACTCGGAATTCAGCCACACATACTAGACACTTGTGGAGGGTCAGCATGTTCTAGATTTTCACCTCCAGGATGACCTGTTATGCCACTTGGGTCACCTTTGTGTTCCTTTAAGCGAGCGTGCCAAGATGATTTGGGAAGCACATTACAGTCGGGCTGTTGGGCATTTCGGGGTCGAAAAAACGGTGGCAATACTACAGAAATATTTCTATTGGCTGAATCTTCGACAGGATGTCGGGAAGTACATCATATCATGCACTGCTTGCGCCATTACCAAACTGAATATCAAGAAGCAAGGCCTCTATACCCCACTGCCTTCCCCTAGTCGACTTTGGGAATCCATCTCCACAGATTACATGTCAAGCCTTCCTTCCACTAAGCATGGAAATGACTGTGTTTTTTTTGTCGTCAACAGGGTCTCGAAGATGGCCATTATGGTGGCCTGCAAGAAGAACATCACAGTAGAAGCCATTGCTAAACTCTTCTTTGAACGAGTGTGGGTACACTTTGGGATCCCACAATTTATCATTTCAGATCAGGACAACAGGTTCCTTAGTACATTTTGGTCTAGTCTCTGGTCGATGCTGGACACCAAACTCACTAAGTCCACAACCTTCCATCCTCAAACTGATGGCCAGACAAAGGTTGTCAATAGGATGATTATACACATTCTGCCATGTAAAACTCAAGGCATCCACGCACATGGGACGAGAGCCTCCCCTATGTTCAGCATAGCTACAACCGGGCTCTCCACAGCTCGACTAGTCACAACCCTTTTCAGGTGGGCTTGGGACTCCAACCACTATGTCCCATCGATGTGGCCATGCCATTTGCAGCTACTCACACAGATTCTACTCATGTCCAGTCCGAAACATATAAGGCAAACAACTTCATTGAGCACATCCAACATATTCGCCAGCAGGTCCATGACATTCTGGAGAAATCAAATGCCAAGTACAAGAAGCGACATGATCAACATCGGGTACCACACAAGTTTAAAGTGGGCGACAAAGTCTGGTTAAATTTGCAAAAGGAACACCTTACTGGAGCCTATCAGAAACTCAGACCACTTCGATATCGTCCTTACACCATTACCAAGGTTGTGGGAGAAAATGCATTTGAGCTCAGCATTCCCCCATTCCTTGGCCTGCACCCAGTGTTCAATGTGGACCGCCTTCGGCCATACTTTCCACCATTACTAGACACATCCGATATTGCAGAACAGCTCAAACCCATAGAGTTAAATCCAGATTGCATGGAACAAGCTACAACTGATCGGATCATGGACACACAGATCAAGCACACTCGCCAGCAGAATATCCAACTATATCGAGTTGTCAAAGTAGGCCAACTCCTTCACCAGGGCAAGTGGTTCACCAGGGACCAAGTTCAGCAAAAGTTCCCTCATCTCACGGAGGAACTCAATGCAATGGGGACCATTGCTTCCTAAGGGGGGAGGAATGATCCAGGTGGATATTCGTGGCCACCTGCTAATTCCACTTGGATCCCCACCAGTGCTTCTTTCAGTTTTTTCAGTTTCCTTAATTATAGCACAATTTACTATTTTTAGTAGTTTTTTGGGTCCTAAACTTTCGGAGCCGTTTTGAGGCCCTAAACGACGTTTTTTAGGAAATATACTGCCAACGATTTTCTGTCTAAATTCAGCTTTTCCGTCGTATTCCTCGGAGAGATCTTTCTAATGGGCTATCATGCGCGTCAAATGGAGATAATATGACCAATTCGCGACCCCAGGAAGTTGGCTGTCCAACTCACCCCAACGGGGCCCACAAACTCTTAGTGTTACATCTCCTCGGGTTAGGGTTTTGGTTGTTTAGGGTTTTCTCTTATTGTTCAATAATAAAAAGGCCCTTGAGCCTCATTGTAAGACAGTTCAAAGGCATGTAGCTACGACATGTCTTCTCAGAGATAAGGTACCATCGCCCTAGCTAGGTTATTTCCATTTCTATTTGTAAGCATATTTCAGTATTTTACAGTAATGAAATGAAGTATTATTTCCGCTGCAGATCTGTCTTTATGGTTATCTCTGTATTTTATTGCGTTCCTATTTAAATTTGGATCAAGTTGTTCCAGTTCAACTTTCTTCCAAACCCATCATCAAGACATGGGAAGAAATTCAAAGTAATCAAAATCGACGAGGATTAGGATATGACAAAGATGAAAACAACTTGCATATCCCCGATTATTGTAAGCCGATCAAGTTCATCAATGCAGGATTTCTTGATCAAATACAATCAATAAGCCATGATAAATTTGCGGACAAACAGACATCTATGCAAACTGAAGCTGCAGTCAAACCAAAATGCCTTCATTGTCAAAGAACCAGTCATATAAAAGATCAATGTTTTTATCTCCATCCTTGTCACCATTGTGGCAAGTCAAATCATTCATCAACAAAATGCAGCAACCAATGACAATCAGCTTGTTGAAGATAAATTGTTCATGGATTGATCCTTGGGAATGGTCATCCACAGCTAGAAGATTGCACAAGTTTTACAATCAGATTCACTCACACATATTGCAACCAACAACCAAATGAATATGGTACTCTTGTGCAGTTGAACGGGGAGTACACCAGTGAAATACTTCTCCATCTATAGGGGGAGTTCAAATATAATTTGGAGAAGATTGCCTCTCCTTTTAGCTGACAAAGGGTGGAAAGTGCCAATGAAATTGACAAGTGGTTGTTAAACTGAAAGTCTCTACAACATCAGTGAAGTAGCCAATGGGCATCTTCATCATCCAGTGGGTGATCATCATCAGCAAATGCACCAGTGGGCATTCATTGAATTGCGTCAGTGGACACTGAATGTTATTTTCAAGCAAAGGAGAGTTGGATCCTTTTGTGGGTTGGAAGATGATGGAATTGTCAAGCGACATTCAGAGATGAATCAGTCATGCAACTGACTCATGGTCTCTTCATGTTGCAGTTTCTTCAGCAACTAGCTTCGGTGGTTTTTCAGCCAAATTGTTTTTTAGGATCAACTTGAGAAACTGGAAGATGGTTCCTTGTTCGTTTTGGATTTATTATTGGGGGGATGGGGGTGGGGGGGAGAGGAACTTTAGCCTCACTCTCTTAAAAATCAATAATAAATCTAATTATTAAATTAAATAAATAAAATCATGAGAATTCCTCAAACCAAGGATTCTAGTTTGGATAAGAGATTCTCTCCAACTAGCTCTCCTAAATTAGTCTGTAAGCTGAGAAATTGTCTCAACCAAGTGAGTCTAAGATAGACACACTATCTTAAGACCACTTTCTCATGTATTTAAATGTATTATGAAATTATTTGAATAAGAGAGAATTACATGGGCATGAGAGACCACATGATGGCTCTCTGCCTTTTCCACCATGTCTAGTTTTTCTATATTTATGATATTTATTTTATGAGTGTGAGTGCGTATTATTTGTTTATTAGTTTTTTTCAGAGTTTGTGGGGTTGTAACTATAGTTATATTAAACCCTAATAGAGGGTTTATAATTGTAGAGAAGGGCACAAAAGATGAGATCAAGAGGAGCAACAATTAGTTGAGAAAACAAGGTATGTTTTGTCCTCTTGAATTTGATGTTTGCTAGTGAATGAGGTGTCTAGTTTGGATAGTATTGTTTCACATCTTAAGGATTGTTAGGAGGGTTGTAGTAGGTGACAAAACAACCCTAAGAACAATCAATTATAAAGGAACTTAATGATTACTAGAAGGGAAAAATCGGAGAACCCCTAAGGGCTAGTTATTAAAGGATTAAGAACCAACCAAGTGAGATTATGAACAATATCTAAGTTAACTGTTGAAGAAGGAATTTTGACAGTGACAGAGGGTAGCCTCCGTGCACTAACTTTGTCTTCATTGGAGTAACAAAAGAAGGTATACATGCGAAGAGTGTGAAGTCCCAAAATGTTGTGCTCTTGAAGGACTAAGGAGAAACAAGTGGGCAGTTGATAAAGACAATATTTGTTGACTCATTGATGGAATAATGATCAAATAAAGGGAATGAAGTCTGAGTAGCCTATGTTCAGTTTTATTTGAGCAGCCAAGAGAGATTGATATTGGCATATTTTATAGTTGGAGATACAAGCATTTTGAAGTAGCAGAAGTTGCAATGATGAGGAGAAGAAGAGGAAAAGTGTCTGCCAAATGTATTCAAGGATAATCCTTCCACATGACGAAGAACAAGAAGGGTTTCTACCACCTAAAGGAAAAGGAAATGTTGGTTAAGATTGAGCTAGGATATCATGGTCAATATGCAACTAGAGGAGTTTGTACTATCAGTTTTTAAAGGGAGTCAGTTGATCCTCTTCATCTCAAATATGTTCTTTATCTTCTAGGATTGAGGCAAAATCCTATTTTGTTAGCTACCCTTGAGGACAAGGGATATGCTATCATCTTCAGAAGAAGTAAGGCATACCTCTGACACTTAGCTTATGGATGTAAGAATAAAAAATGTGTGAAGGTGAAGAATCTCTACATGTTATAGGTAGAGACAGATGTAACCTAATGAGAAACAAGGGAAGGAGTTCTCATAGTAGAGAAGTAATGGTTCAGAAAGAGTAGGATAAAGCTCTCAAGATGGAGCCTCAACCAATATCTCAACTTCATTCTAAGATAGTTGGCAATTGGCTTAATCAAAAAGATGATGAGGAGCATAGCTAAAGGTGAGTGGAGGTAGCCACTCAGTGAGAGACTCCAAGTATGGAGAGTTCAAGCCAAGTGAGCAGAGATTTTGGGTAAGGGAGATCAGAAGAGAGTTGAATATTCTAGTATCACTTCAATCCAGAGTGAGTATCCATAGAGGTACATAGGGTACATGGAACTTATCACTGAAGTGATGAACTTGCAAAACATGGTGGGAAAAAGCAGGTCTTCAGATCAAGTTCCACATAGGAAAGCGGGGAAGTCTTCTAGTTTATAGGGAGCAACCGCAACAATGGAGAACATGGTAGTGTCAGAGACAAATCTAGGTTGACGAGGTTCTTCAGAAGCACTTCCTCACTAAGAGTGAGTGTTGAAAATGATAGTGAGAAAGGGTTCCTTTATTTGTGCCTTAATCAAATGGACCTTAATGATTTCTTCCTTAGCTTGGTTGAATTCCTAGAATTTAGGAATCAATTCATATAATTTGGGAGCTAATTTCTATAAGTACAGACCAATTCATAAGATTTAGGATAAGTCCCTAAAAATTAGAACAGGTTCCTATAATTTAGGATTCATTCCCAAAAATTAGGACAAGCTATGAAGCAGTTAACTAATGCACTAAAGTTGAAGGCCTAGTTATGTGTCTTTTAGTGCTAGTTGATCGAGAAAAAGGACAAGTGTTTGGGTTTCAAGAGATAGAATGAGTTACATGAGTAGTTAACTCATGATAACTCAATCAATCACAAAAAAAAACTTTCCTTAATTATAAACTCACTAACTTTAGCCATTTGACTTCCATTAAAATGAGGAATGAAAGCACTCATTGTACCATGCTTCTTGAGCACTAGTTTTGTGTATGAGTTTGTGAGAGAGCATGTGCAAGAAGGAGGCTTGTGTGAATTTTATAAAGAGAAATTTTCCTTGGGAACTGCACACAAAATTAGGAGGGAATTCCTATTTTATAAGAACATCCATTGCGTTGGAATCAAGGAGGATTCACACTAGGGAATAATGTTCCAAGATTACGCATAGGAGAAGGAAAGAGATCAAAAATATTGCAATGGTTTCAAGCGTAGTTAAGGTAGGAAGACAGGTGTGTTTTCGGACTGAAACAAGTTGTATTGTTGAGATCTAATGTTTAGAATTCTATCAATAAATCAAGAGAGGGCTTTCCCTAGAAAAAAAATATATTATGTAACTATGATTTATTTCTGTTTTATTTTGCTGCAAATAAGTAGAGAAATTTGATGTCTTAGCTATAGGAAACTATTTTTTAGATTGAAATTTTGTGTCTTAGTTAAAGGAAACTATTTTTTAGATTGTTTATTACAACAGTTGGAAAATTTCAAGGAAATTCTAAAGAATCTCTCTTTATTTATGGCTAAGAATAATTTTTTTAATAGTTTATTTTTATTTTAACTATTGCATGCTAATTCTCATATATAAGTTTTCTCTAATATTTCCCCTCATTCTCTCCCTCATATAGTGGGAATGCAAGTTTTTCTTTAATGTTTCCCTATTAAATTTTCTTAAATATTCCACACCATGAGGGAGATGTTGTCACTTAACATGACCTTTAAACTAATAAGATATAGTAATAACTAAAAAAAATATATTGACAAATAAAATATTTCAATTTCCATGTTAAATTTACATCAACTTGGCATAGATAAACAAAAGTAATTGAAAGGAAAAAAAAATGAAGATATATATTTCTTTCACTACTTAATATGAAGTTTACAAATCACTTGTAAATAGGAGAAGGAAAGAGATCAAAAATATTGCAATGGTTTCAAGCCTAGTTAAGGTAGGAAGACAAGTCTGTTTTCAGACTGAAACAAGTTGTATTGTTGAGATCTAATGTTTAGAATTCTATCAATAAATCAAGAGAGGGCTTTCCCTAGAAAAAAAAAATATTATGTGACTATGATTTATTTATTTTTTATTTTGCTGCAAATAAGTAGAGAAATTTTATATCTTAGTTATAGGAAACTATTTTTTAGATTTAAATTTTGTGTCTTAGTTAAAGGAAACTATTTTTTAGATTGTTCATTACAACAGTTGCAAAATTTCAAGGAAATTCTACAGAATTATCTCTCTTTATTTATGACTAAGAATAATTTTTTTTATTAGTTTATTTTTATTTTAAATATGCATGCTAATTCTCATATATAAGTTTTCTCTAATATTTCCCCTCATTCTCTCCCTCATATAGTGGGAATTCAATTTTTTCTTTAATATTTCCCTATTAAATTTTCTTAAATATTCCACACTATGAGGGAGATGTTGTCACTTAACATGACATTTAAAATAATAAGATATAGTAATAACTAAAAAATATAGTGACAAACAAAATATTTCAATTTCCACGTTAATTTTACATCAACTTTACATAGATAAACAAAAGTAATTGAAAGTAAAAAAAAAAATGAAGATATATATTTCTTTCACTACTTAATATGAAGTTTACATATCACTTGTAAAAATGATATTATTGATAATATATGATGTGTAATGCATTTATATGTTTAGTAAACATGTAATATTTAAAGGAAAAAGATACCAATAAAAAAAATAGTGTCAACCATAAATAAAATATTTCAATATCTATATTAAATAACATAACTTTTTACCAGCTTTTTGCAAAGATAGAAAATATATATAGAGAGTAATTAGTTCTTCTAATTCAATGTATGAGGGAGATTTGTAATTCTTTCAATGCTTGATATGGAGTTGACATGTAACATTTTAAAATATATTTATATATATGAGATAGATGTTTTCTACTTCTGAATATGTAGGGACATGTATTAACATTTTAATGTGGGAAATGTGAATTATAGATAAAATATTCCAAAATCAACTATGTATATATTATATAAAATGAGCAAAGTACAAAGTTTCTTATATTTAAAATATTTTATTACCTTTTAACTCAAAACCAATGTAGATCCACCTTCACTGCAAATCTACCAAGAGTTACAGATCTACCAAGAGCTCGGAGGAATCAAATTTCTTTAAGTGTAAACCTTTGATATTTGCATCTTGAGTTCTAGCAAACCCTAAGAGGGATCAAATAAATTAGCATGCAAACCTGAAAGATTTTTACCTTAGAAGATTTGATCTATCTAAACACTTGGTAGATCCAAAGTTAATATGAATCTATACTAATATATTAAGTTTTCTCTAATATTCACCTTCACTATCAACCTTCTATATTTTCTCCAATATTTTTTCTATCATCATTATCACCCTCATATAAATACAATATTTTAATTTTATTATATTTTAAGTGATTAGAACTTCAACCATGTGTGATCTCCATCCATCCATCAGACCGCAAAGAATCTTGTACTCCACAATTTTAACTTTATTATATTTATAGTTATAAAAATTGAAAACAAACGAATTGTATTTCTTAAATATAATTTGAAGATTTATATTATTAAATTTTTTGAAATTTGTTTGATGTTTCTGACGTATTTTATATTAAATAGGTTCTTAATATATATTTCTCTTTTAAATTGGAATTTTAATTGATGGAGGCACGTTAAATAAATTTGCGGAATGAAACACCAAAGCTTTTTTAACAAATATAAAAATATAAACTTGACTTTTCAACCGCAGCTGTCCAAACTGCCCCAGCTGCACCCACCTCTGTTGACCATTAGCTTCTCTGTCGTCTACTTCTAATGCTCGAATCTTCTAGGTTTCGCCGAACCCGCTTAGGTTATTTAAAAAAAAAACATAGGTTATATTCTTAAATTTATTTAAATTTGCTTGATATTTTCAAGACATATATTATATTAAATAGACATTTTATTTTATATATATAGAAATATATAATTTTTTTATTTTTTAACTTATCCATGCACGTTAAATAAATTTGTGGAAAGAAAAACAATTATAAAATATAAAATATAAAACTTGAGTTGACCCTAGCATTCAGGGAAACCTAGCAGAGGGTTAGGTTATTTATAGAAAGCCTTATGGGGGTTTCCCAACGCGTAATGTTGTTATAGTTCACAGATGGCGGGAGAGAGTATGTAAAGGTGGGTTTCCTGGTCTTTATTACAATAATTTCATAACAAGATGGGGATGTATAATGTGGAGGTTTTAATTTGGTACGGCTTTATTGGAAGAATGGTTTTGTTTTGGTAATAAATATGCAATTTGTTAATAGGTATAAAATGAGCTGGATCGAATGGTTTTGTTTTCCTAATAATTATATAGTTTGTTAATAGGTGCTAAAATGAGTTGGGTCGTATTTTGTTGGATAGTTAGTTTGTCAAAATTTTGTTGAATAATTGCTTTGCCAAAATTAAAGTTAATAGTAAACCTATATAGCGGTTCATTTAATTCACATTGACAAACTAGTTAAACATATACAGTCTGGCTTGTATTTACAAGCCAGTTAAAATATACAACCTGGTCATTTAATATGCAAACTAGTTAAATATATATAACGGCTTCATTTAATTCGCATTTACAAACTAATTATTTTCCGCGGTCTTTTGGATTAATGATGGTTTTTATTATATATAATGGTGATTCTTAATGGCAAGAGTTAACCCGCTTGTTATAGAGTATTAAATGATTGGTTAGTTATATGCCTTTTAACTTTATAACACATCTTATTATTTTTCATTTATCTCTTTATCCGTGCAGGTGTGTTATAAAGTTAAAGGGGATACAGCTAACCAGTCATTTAATACTCAAGCGGGTTAGATTTTGTCATTTAATAAAAATGTACTGTAGTGCCAAGTGGGAAAAACAGTTTGACATAGTTTCCCGTTTTGTTTCTATTTTGCAGAAAAGGGATGCGTTTTGCGTGCCGCATTTGCCTGTGTTGTCTCTTGAAGCGGAGTCGGTGTGGACGGGGATAGTGAGAGAGAGGCAGCGCATCCGTTGGGATTTGTTCCTACGCAACCTACGGTAAGGATTTTCGTTGCTCCGGAGAAATAAGTGGTACAGGGAACTCAGGCAGCTTCCATATTTCACCATTATTACTTATTCTCGTTCAATGGTTAAATTAAATTTGACAACCCGTATTATGTTTTTTTAACCGTCGAATGCTTGCAACTTTAAAATTTACAGCTCATTATTGATTTTTACTAAAATGTTCTCGACTTATATTCTAAATGTAGTAAATTTGACAAGTAAAATGAAAACTTATCTGTATATATTTGTGGGCAGGTAAAATGTAAATGTGCATCATAGCTATATATATAGATCAAATCCAAATTAGACTCAAGAAAATAAAAGTTGGGTAGAAGGTGAAAAGTAAGCACATACGTGCAAGGTTTTTATAAGCTCACACATGAAAACAAGCGATGGTCATAGTATGAGACTCATTAAATTGATTGTGGATCTTTACACATGTGGGAAAAGCCGGTTTCGATCTTAATTCACATCTTGGAATCCCATACCAGGTATCCTAAACTCTAAAACTTGAAGGTTGTGTCATGTCTCCACCTATATGGTATTTGTATGCTCACCTATGTCGCACGTAATAGAAATAAGTTATAAAGAGAATTTAAGCAGATTTCGTTACTCATTACTCATGGTAGATAAGCCGTCACTCACCTATGTCGCACGTAATAGAAATAAGTTATAAAGAGAATTTAAGCAGATTTCGTTACTCATTACTCATGGTAGATAAGCCGTCCCTAAAAAAATTGGGAAAAGGAACTTACAGTTTCTACAGTAACAAAAAACTAAAAATAAAATAACACTTTATCAAATTTTTTAACTACACAAAACTTCACAAAAAAACAAATTTTTAACTCAAAATCCATAACAATTAACAATTAAGCCTTAGTCCCTTAAACTGCCAGATCTCATAGACGTCATTAAAACCATTTCAATTCAGGATGATTTTCATTGCTCCATGTCGGAATCCGTAGAAAACGTTGTAGAGCGGACTTAAGCAGCTTCCATATTACATGATTTCGGGTGTATTATTTTCGTGATTGAGCATTCTAGCATGAATTGTTTAAAAGATTCAGAAAACGTTACTTTATCAGTTTTTAATTTTTTCATACAGATATAAAATGCTTTAGATGTTAGGCTCCATTAAGTTCTTCCAACTATAACCTACAGTTATGGAACTGAACTGTAATCTTTCCTTAATTTAAGGAAACCAACTGCAGTAATTTCTTTAAATTGAGGAAATCAATTGCAGTTAATTAATTTTCTGGTTGGAGGTTTTGAAGTGGTCCATAACTTCATTTGGAGTTCTCTACCTTGATCTGTGGAGCAGCTCACACATAGCCATTAGAATCTTGATAGAAGCTTGGCTATAAATTCATCTGTTTGGTCCCCAAGCTAGTATCTCAATCCCCTTCAGTTGTTTACACCATCTAGCTGAGAGAGCATAGCTTGGAAGTGCCTTTAGATTTTCTGTGATTTTTCTTTTGCTTGGATTGAAGCTGGAGTGCTACTTCAGTGAAGATGCAAGTGGATTGTGGTTTGCAGCAAGAGCGTTATCAATGGCTGGAGGTAATCCTGGGTATTGAAATTTCATCATTAGATTCTTTAATTCCGCAAATTGAATCGCTGTTAAATATCTTACATTTGGTAGCAGAGCTACCGTGTATCTCTGCCTTGATGTGTTCTGCAAATATTATTTTATTTCAACACTGCAAATAAAGTCCTAGTAAACTTTATACTGGTTTATCTCTGAGTTAAGCCTGTCGGCACATGCATACCCATAAGTCAATCTATCTATTTATGTCTGATCCATCACGGAATTGGGGTTTGCCTGATCATGGTTGTTGCTTCCTTAGATTCTTGAGGAATTCGTAATTGACGCCGGAATCAGTGGATTATGCATTCCTCTTGGGCAATTTCGTTGTAATGTTCTTTACCGCATAAAAATCCTAAAGTTTCCACTCCCCTGAAGATCCCGTGATTTCGTTTATTTCATATGTTCCAAATTAAAAACAAGGTTCTACTATATTTACCCCTGAAGCATTTTGTAATAATAATTCCTTTTGCATGCGTTAATGATAAAGAGGTGATATGCTTAAAAGCTGCATTTATTTGGTAGCTAATATATTACAGTATAGGCGTAATTAAGGTTTATTGATGGCATGAAGCACATTTTTCAGTATCATTTTTCCATATTGAGCTTGTGTATTAAGAAATGGTTCGTAGTATATGATTGAAGCCTGGCATTTACATTCAAGGGTAATTTATGTGCGCATTTTCGAATTGTGCAACAATGTACATAATGATATATATTCAGAGTGCATGAAAGTAATTACTCAGTAATGTCATTATAGTCCACCGATCAAATAAATAATTTGACAATCTATATTATATATTCGACTAAGGCATGAAGATCATTTGAGCAAATACTGGAATAGAGGTGTTCTCCCATGCTCTTTCTTTTGTTGCGCTCCTAAAAAAAAAATTGCACCCGAAGCACTGGGGACACTCTTTTGTCCCTCGCAAAGAAGTAAATTTAGTGGGTACATAACGCTGAGCAAGTTAGCACTTCCAGCATAGGAGGGCAAGAGGCAGCGATTAGCCCACTTAATTACATGATTTGATCCACCCAACTTCGCTTTTCTCCATTATAATACCAATCTATGGGTCTCCGCTTATTGCGCTTCATAGTTGTGAGGAGCGACTGTTATTTTTGGTAGAACACACCCCATAAAGTTTTGAGGGTTATTTCGTTTTTGAGAAATACCCTGGAAAATTTTGGCGCATTCACGGGGCATTTCATACTAGTTTCCATATTGGAAGTGTTTTTGGCATGGAAATGTGGGGTTGGGGGGTTTCAGGTAACATTGGCTCGCAGTTGCTTCATAGGGTTTGAAAGCAAGTGCATTAGGAAATAAGATATGGTGGGCTGCTAAATGAAATGTTTCCATTGCTGACTTGCATTGAGAGTCTAATTAGTATCTCGGCAATTGTCCATAGTGTTTTCTTTATGCTATCTGTTTTTCTTGATGCAAGGGATCAATCAATATGTACCATTTCCATTGAGATAGCTCTGAGTAGACTAGAAAATTCATTCATCTGTTATTCATTAAATTATGCCTGTCTATTGTATGTTCTTGTGTTAACGTAATTGATGTAGTCTGTTTGATTAATGACTCTGACATTAGTTAGACAGTAAATTGAGTTTGGTTAGTTTGTTATAATCATTTAATCTTTTGCCATATGTTAGTGTTATAAATGGTATGGGGTATTTTATTTGTAGTGTTGCAAGCCCACACGTCATCTAATGCTTGCTTTGCAAACACATTTGGGTGTGTAACGAGGAGAACACACACAGATCGGATACTTTCGGCCTTGGAAGTGATATTAATATTTCTCCGTCCGCCATATCTTTCCCAGTTCTTTGTTCTGAGGTGAGTGATGTCTAATTTGAGGGTTTCACCATTCATTTTGTGCGTTTTCGCGGAAAATTGTTTCCCTGCTTTAAGGATTTCAAGATTTCCCTGCAACCCTATCATATGTTTGGGGTCTCCGAAGTTTGGCTCCTCCTGGAGGTTGGCCATGATGCTTTGATGGAAATTTTTTTGGAATTGCATACGAACGGGACGTTTCAGGTCCTTATGGGGTAGAAAATCCTGAAATTATTGAACCCTCTGATATTTTGAGGCCAAATTGTCTCGATTTTTTGGCTTTTATATTGTGGATGATAACATTCAGTTGTTCTCCCATTTTCCACTGGTTGCTTTGACAACCATGGCTTGGGTTCTAGTCCATTGGTGGGTCTTTGCATAGTTGATTGCTTAATCTATTTACTAGAAGATCCAAATTTCCACTGTTACATGCTGCTTTATGATCCCATGGTGGCGACAGCATAACAGTGTGGAGCAAAACTTGCCTAATAAAAAAAATAAAAATAAAAAATAAAACAAGAACCTAGGTTTTATAAGGCTTTTTTCGCCATGGTGACTGCCTTCAAGAGGAGTGTGTATGTCGGATTTGGACTATTACTCAATGCGAGGCTAACCGTTTTTAGTTAATTGAATGAGAATCGTGGTTATTGTCCTTGAGTCCATTCTCCTTGTTATTTTATTTCCAATCTAAGCGGCCCGAAGTCTTGTTTTGTAAGAAGCTTCTTATTACCAAGATTAAATCAATTGAGCGTTCACATATGTTTGAGAAATGTAGGCAATTTACGCCCGTTATCTAATTTTAATTTGATAATATTTTTTTATTTTTATTTTTATTTTTGAGAATGAAGCACTGTTAATTCAAGCTTCTTGTGGGTTCATCCTCTGCACTTGGAATGCATCATCCATGTGGATCCTTGCATGGTTTATGTGGACCTGTAAGGTACTAAGGGTCATACTATACAGATCCACAACAGGTAGAGGCACAACAAGACTCAAGCCAAAATAAGGATGAACAAACAACCTTCAATATATAATGACTTATATATGTTAAGTTTTATAATTAATGGAGAGGAGCACATATTTATATGTCTGTAGTTTTGACAGATGTCAAATTGAAATAATTGACATGATGGAGTACTTAAAAGTTAATACATACATTATTATGTATTTTAGGCTTGTTTATGTATCATTGGGTTGAATTTTGTGCTTTGTTAGTTTATATGGTGCAAGCTCTTTGAGGCTTTTCAGCTTAGAAAATTTATTATGTGTGGGTTCATGGGAGCTGTGTTATGTGGGGCATTGTCTTTATAAGTATGGCATAAAATGGTGGTTTTGGTTGGTTTGCTGGTTGATGTACAAGTTGAACACTTTCAGACTTATAGGCTAACCTTTTAGTCAAGAGCAACCCTAATATAAGTTAACCTTTCAAAACCTTTCAATCAGGACCAACCCTTCGAAGGGTTCATTCTTTCCAGGCCAACTCTTTCCTGCATTTGTTGTTCTTTTCTTTTGGCGAGTCATTAAATTACCAAACTGCGCTCATATTTAATTTGCGTAAAGGAGTGCTTTAATTTAATTTAATTTTAATTTTAATTTTATTTATCTTTTGAGCAAAATAGCATGTTTGCTAGTCTATTTGTTTGTTTTATAAACTTAAGGACGGAGCCTGAAGTCAGCCCGCTAGCCTTCGAACTGCATTTGCTAAGAAAGTGCAAAGTAGATCAATGTTGCTTCAGTTAATCTCCGGGTTTTGTTTATAAATTGAACAAACGATTTGCAATCGTTTATCGTAATGCTGACATTTATGGCAATCATTTACGTTATATGGAGTTTATTTAAAATGTCAATTTGACTTACTCCTTTCAGTAAACATTATTTTTACTGGTTAAATTTTTGTTTATGCCATTTATGTAAAGAATAATGTCTAGTGATCCATATAATTTTAATTAATTAGAGAATAGCCACAACATCTCTAATTAAATAAAATTATATATTTTGATTGGTTAGATCACATAAAGATTATTTAGACATTAAATTGTAATTAATTAGACTAAATATAATAAATTTTATCCCACAAGAATTTTTATTGTATTTATGTAATTAATTAGGATAAAATTTCATAACCTACCCACAGGAGTTATGAATTAATATTTTTATCATATAGTTCAAAACAATGAATAATTGAATCTGGTTGAATTAAAAGTTTAGACCACGGGCAATTTTTATGTCATTAGATTCAATTTTGAGCATGATTTACATTGGTAAAACATGAAATTTTATGAAGCCTCAATTTTAACATAAAGGTCTAAAGGTTATAGATTTTATTGTCCATCTCACAGCACCAGGATTGTGGAATCAAGAAATGCAAAGTTTCTTGAAAATGACTTGATCAGTGGGAGCGATCAAACCAGAAACATAGTTTCTGAGAAGGATCATTCAGAATCTTAACCTTCCACTTCAAGTGATAGATTAATTATTGTTCATAGCACCCCTCAAGTACAAATTGATGTTGAACAACCAATTGTTGAAGTTCCACAAGCTGCTAA
>APFE031675036.1:6141-83958 GCA_000404065.3 Pinus taeda
GATTGAGATGCTTCTTCAGTATATCCAAGTCCTATATTTATCAGAGGAGAACGCTACACTTGATAATTTAATTCAAGGTTTTTGATCCTTTATCAAATCTAAGATTTAGAGCTTTTGTTTTCTCAAGATCCTTTCTTAGACCCAAAATTTCACATTCTAGTTTTTCATTGTGTTTTTCTCTTTCAGCAAGTTGGTATGTCAAGGTATCTATAATCATATTCTTTTCTTCTAAACATATTTTGAGTTTAGAGATTTCTTCATAAAGGTCATCTTCATCTAAAGCATCCAAAAAGTCATCTTCTTCATAAGCCATCAGAAGTCTATAGTCATTATTATTTTCATTTTCATCACTATTTGATAGACCATCGCTATCTTCATGAGTATGGTAGCTCTTTTTACTTACACTTTGTTTTTTATTCCATTTTGCAGATTCCTTCCCTTTATCATATTTATCTTTATGAGGACATTTGGCAGTATAATGACTAACTCTACCACATGCAAAACATTTGAAAGGTAGTTTACCTCTGAATCTTCCGGAACCCCATTGAAGCTTTTTGACAAAGTTTACTTCCTCTTCTTCTTCTGAAATATGTCCTGATTCATTGAATTCTTCTTTTCCTTTTATTGAAGCTTTAAATGTGTCTCCTGTCATATCTGATGGACCTCCTTTTCTCATCTCAAAGGCAATTAAGATTCTGTGAAGCTGTGTCATAGTAATAGTCTGTAGATCCTGCTTTTCTTCTATGGCAGATACTTTTGATTCAAATTTAGCAGATAAGGATCTTAAAACTTTTTCAACTAAGGTAACTTCCTTTATTTCTTCACCCAGATTCTTCATGCAATTAACAACCTTATTTATACGCAAGAAGTAACTAGCTATACTTTCATCATTGTACATCTTGAGAGTCTCATATTGAATTCTGAGAGCTTGCAGTTTAGCACGTTTTACCTGAGAGTCTCCTTCGTAGCTTAGAACGATTTTGTCCCATATTTCTTTGGCTGATTTGAGCTGCATAACTTTGATACACTCTGATTGTGATAGACTTCCTAATAATGTATTGACAGCCTTGGCATTGGTTTCATATTGCTTTTTACCTGTCGTATCTATAGGAATTGTTGATGGAAATGTATATCGTACTTCCACAATTTCCCAGACATCTGTTCCAAGAGATTGAAGATAGGTTGTGGTTCTTACCTTCCAATAAATGAAGTTGCTCCCATCAAATATTGGTGGTCTGATGGATCCCCTGCTTTCTTGATTACTCATTATCATGGATCTACCTTCAAGCGATCAAGCTTCTTCTGAATGACCTGCTCTAATTCCAATTGTTAGAAATAATACTGAGAGGGGGGTGAATCAGTATTATCAGATCAATAATTAATTTTCAAAACTGATTTGTATACGCTACTTCAGCTCAATGAACTAGCGTGTATACGCAACTATACTTAATGAAACCAGCGTATATGCAGAGATCTTTTTATTTACCCAAATTATCATGCAGTGAAATTTTAATCAATATATCAGCAATTCATTAGACAGTGCAGTAAAAGCATAATAAAGCATCACACATAAGCAACACACATAAACACCAAGATATAAGGTGGAAACCCAATGCGGGTGAAAACCACCTGCTGCAATCGTCTCTGTCTTCTTTTAATAATAAGAAAATTCTATCTACAATTTTTGTACTGGTGCAGCCTTATACCAGTACGCAGGCTTCTACCTGCAGAAGGCTACAACCTTCTCTCGTTCTCCAGCTTCTACTGGAAGGGAGCTACAACCCCCTAGCTCTTGTACTAGCTGATATGTTTACTAGTATGTAGGTGTCGGCCTACAGAAGGCTACAACCTTCTCCTTTCTTCCAGGGACCATGTTTCATAAATTTTCAGACTAGATCCATCAACAACGTCATTTAATCATCAAATATATCTACATCAACCAATCTCCTATTGAACCAACCACAACCAAATCAATCAATCACTTTGACAACCCATCAATATGTTCTTTCAAAATGTTGTCACCAGAATACAGTAACCAGAACCCAGGCTAGAACCCAGAACACTGCAACAACAAATAGCAGCAAGTAAAACATAGATTATAAGGTATACGCTACTTTCTTGTGCCAAACCTGTGTGTATACGTGCTTTTTGTAAGCCAACTAGCATATACATCTGTAAATATTAATTCATAATTCTGCAACTATACCAGACTTCAGTTATACCCATATCATATCATTTATCGAATAATATATGCGTCAATATTCAGATCTAGAATATTTAGAGCAAAAACACATAATGATAGTTCACTTTACGCCTTAAGATCACGATCCATCATTAGATCTTATCCTCCATCAATCGCTAAGGTTCCTCCTTGGTTCAGATCCACTAATGCACCATAACCCAATAACATGCATACTAGATCTCACTCTTCATCATATATTCAATGCTTGAGTGCTTTGGCTTAATGATCTTCTCCTCCTTTTATAGTTTTAGGCCTTTCTCAATGCCATGGACCAAAACCACTTAGGACCAATACCTTGGATCAAATACCTAGGGTCAATACCTCGGACCCAATACCTTGGACCAATACCATGGATCAAAATACCATGGACCAAATACTTCAGACCAAAAACTTAGTTTTCCAAAGTATACGTGCTTTTCCTTTTGTGAAAGTGTGTGTGTATGTATACGCGACTTGTATACAGTGAACCCGCATGTATACGCAGCTTGGCCAGTGGTGAACTTGCATATACCTCTTTTTCTTCATTTTGTGAAGTCTGATCTGTAACTCTGAGTTGTTAACCTGTTGTATTGTGTTCTGTCACCTTAGAGAGTTGCCATCAAGGACAACCCCTGTGTCATAATCCCAAAACTCCTCCACCTCTTCGATGCAATGGCACATTGTCATATGTTTGATCTCCCTCTTTCTTGCCCTATTTTTCCATTCTCCTTTCATAATATGCAAAAAAAAAAATCCACCTGATCTACCATCTGGTAGAAAGCCTTCTGGAAATCCTGCTCATTCTTAATGTGCATGTCATTTCCCTCCATTTTCTTTCTTTGTGTTGCATCTAATCTCGAGGTTAGAAGACTTGAGTTTTCCTTCACCCTTTTTGAGTTGGCCCTCGATAAGCATCCACACTCACAATTCACATCAAAGAGAATGATATGAGATTTTCTTTCAATGATGTTAAAATGAATTGCTTAAAGAGCATGAAAATACCATAAATGCAACAGCCATGAAGAAGCAACATAAAATGAAGAAAAGATAAACAATGCACCAAGATTTATTAATGGATTTCACTCATAATGTTTGAGCTAAGTCTCTGGCCCCATCTTCCAAGTGGAGAGGCCTCTATATTGTCTTAGAAAATAGGCAAGTGCATGTCAAAATGCATGGAAATACCTCACTTCTGGGAGCGACCCAAAATTATGTTGCCTAGATCCGAATTCTAAATGCACTAGTGGATTCCTTGTGACATTTTGTGAAAGATGAGTATAAACTTGACCTAGTCTTGTAACTTCCACCTCTGGGTCCCTTGGGGAAGCTTCAAGATGCCACAATAGTTAGAATATTACTATAGAATATTCCATGAAATACTCCTAGGAACCTATCTCGAAAAGTGCACCCGCCCAGCACAGTTCCACTCCATAAAGTTATGCTCGGCCCTTAGTGGTTCGAGCTTTGTCTCCTCTTTGTGTTGAATGAATGACATTTTAAATATATTTTGTTGGGTCAAGAAACCATTGGCCACATCATGGTGCATTGGTTGACATGTTTAATATAGATCATCAATTAGGTGGAGGTCCCGGGGTCAATCCTGCGAGCCTCCCCCATTTGCATATGTTTGTGTTAGTTAATTTAAATGGACTGCATATGGTTATGTCGTTTAAATGGATTCCATATGGTTATAATCATATGTATATATGGTTATATATATATATATATTGGCATATTTGACCCGCCACATCAACCAAATCGTTTGAACCTTAGCTAGCATGTCTATGTGTTCAAGGCTAATTGATGGGTTAACTATGCCCATGTGGGATACCAATTAGGTGCCACGTAGCACCATTTGATTGGGCCACATGGCGCCTTTTCATTAGCCCACTTGTCTTCCTAGTCACCCTTACTCTACCACATCATAACCCAATAGGATGCCACATCATGCCATGTGGATCGTCCGATGGGTGACACACAGTGCCTCCTAAGGGTGCCATGTAGAACTTCTTGGGTGTTCCATGTGGCACGGACAGTGCAAAATTTTGCATGTTTACACAAAACTTTAGATGAGCATAACTTTATCATACATACTCAGATTCAGGTGGTGTTCATGTCGTTGGAATCATCTTGACAAGATCTATGACTTGGTTATGGTTTTGCTAAGATTTGAGGACTTCAAAATGATTTGTAAACTGCAATGGATATTCCACTAGACAGTTCGTCACAACATATATGATAATATTATATTAAAAATATGAGATTATACACTATTACAGGTTTATTAAATTTCTATATCTTTAGATTTTACTGTAATTAGTGCATGCATGCAAATGGAAATTTTGCAGAAAAATAGAAAATGATAAAATGAGCTTGCACACACACATAAGACACAGAATATGCTCTCTAGGAAACCCTTTCGGGAGAAAACACAGTTGGAAGGTGAGGTCGCTTCACTCTCTTTCTCTGTTTGGAAATATGGCTGCAGGTATAAAGAAGTAATGTTTGTGGCCCGTGGGCTACTACAGTGCACAGATCCTCTTGGTGTTCTCTACCTCCTATCTCTCCTGGCTATCTTTGCTCAACTATGGAAAAAAATTCTCTTGAAATAATGGAATGCTTGTTCCTCCTAGTGGCTCGGTTATAACACAGCCCAATAGCCTACTAGTGGTTAATTTTGACTACATCGAAACTTAACTAGAGTTACAATATAGACTCTTCTAGAGTCTTTTACATCACAAACACGTGGCTATCCCCTTTGTAGAAATTCTCACTGTAGATTAAACTGATTATGCAATGTAATAAAGCAAAATACTTAATCTACTTCTATAATCAAACTTATGGAAGCTTAATCGATTTTGAGCAAGATCAAATAGAACACATATAACAGATGAAGAAGAAACAATCGCGCATGAACACAGAAGAATACTCTAGGGAAAGGCTCAGCTAAAAAACCCTGCTATCTGTATTATCATACAAGTGGAAATTTCTCAGGATTACACAAAGCTTTAGCTCTCAAGCTATCCAGCTCTCAATACAATCCCTCACTACTGCTCATAGACAGAATAGAAAACACATATGCCTTCCTTCAGTGCTCCAAGCCTCCTATTTCCTTGCGCAGTTTCTCCTGGGTCCTTTGGCTGCCACTTGTGTGGATTCTCCTCTCACACACAACACTGTCCTTAGACTAAACTGCGCAATCCTCAAGGAATGAATTCCTTCTGCATGTAAGAGATATCCTCATGGGAATATTCGTGCAACTGATAGTACATTGTCCCTTCCTCTGATCTCAACTAGGTCTCTGACTGAACTGACATGCATGAGTTATTTATGAGAGAATATTCAGTTATCTGAAGTACACTAGTTACATGCATGCATGCTTTAACTAACTGAACTCACAATCATTTCCACAAACTATTGGAACTAATCTAACTAGACTTAACTCAGTTAACTGATCTAACTAATTACAACTCAAAGTACAACTCATATTGATCTCCTTAATTAAGGGATAGCTTCCTCAATCAAAGGGATAATTGTTGCATGTCTTTTCATAGACTTCATGTTTGATTTTCTCCAACTAATTAACTCAAGATGAATTAATTGATTATTTTTCAAACATCTACTAAGATCAAATTCGAATTAGTTCTCAATTTTAGTTCAGGGACTAACTAAAATTGGAATGTATCCCGAAATGCTATTTATAGGAATGTTACTTTTAGCACTTCTATTTTTAACATTTCTTGTTGCTATTTTCAAAACTCCCTCTCAACAAGAAAGGGATTATCTGTCACCCCGATCCTATCTCTGTGGAACTCGAATTTGCATTTTGACAATGCCTTAGTCAAAATATCCGCATCCTCCTTGTCGGTCGAAACATATTGCAACAATGTGATCCTCTTCGCCGCACAATCTCGAAGATGATGATGTTGGATATCGACGTGCTTGGACCTGTCATGAAATACTGGATTCTCAGAGAGTTTGATACAACTCAGATTATCGCAATAGATCACAGTTGAATCCATCCTCTGATCAAACAATCCAACTAGAATTTTCCGCATCCAAATGGCCTCACATGCTACCTGACTGGCAGCCATGTATTCAGCCTCTGCTGAGCTAAGTGCAACTAACCTCTATTTCCTGTTGTACCAAGAAACTGCAGTTGAACTAAGGTTGAAAATTCCTCCTAAAGTGCTCTTTCAATCTAATGGACTCGTTGCCCAATCTGCATTTGTGAAGCCCTGTAGCTTCACTCCCTCTATCTGTTTGTACCATAATCCATAATGAGATGTCCCTCTGAGGTATCTCATCACATGCTTCGCTTCCTTCCAAAATAGCATGGTAGGTTGAACCATAGCTTGACTTAGTTGGCTCACCGCAAATCACAAATCTGGTCGTGTGTTCACTAAATACATCAATGAACCCACAAGTTGCCGATAAATAGTAGCAACTACTACCTCACCTGAAGTAGCATCCTCCTTCCTCCAGTTACCTGCTAGAGGAGTCTACATGGGCTTGCACTTCTCCATGTGGAATCTCCTAAGTATCTCATTGGCATTCTTGCCTTGAGACACAAACACTTCCCCATCCTTCTGCCACACTTCCATGCCTAGAAAGTAGTGCATGAGACCCACGTCTTTCATCTCGAACTCTCTTGCAAGGTCCTCCTTGCAAGACTTGATCAACTGATCATCACCTATCAATATCAGATCATCAACATAAAGAACAATGATCAATGTCTTACCTTCTACCATGATGTGGCATAGGTTTGCATCCACTTCGCTCTTTGTGAAGCCCAACCCGATGAAATAGTTGTCGATCCTGGTGTACCAAGCACAAGGTGCTTGCTTCAGCCCATACAAAACTCTCTTGAGTCGGCACATATGCGACTCACAATCGAAGGTCTTAAATCCTTCCAGCTACTCTATGTACATCTCTTCCTCAATCTTGCCATTGAGGAATGCAGTCTTCACATCCATCTGATGGATCTTCCAACCCATTTGTGCTGATAGTGCCAACATCGATCTAATAGATGAGTACCTTGCTACAGGAGCAAAAGTCTCATCATAGTCGATCCCCTCGACATTTGAGAAACCATGGGCAACAAATGTTGCCTTATGTTTCTCAACACTACCATCAACTACTTGCTTTACCTTGTAAAGCCATCAGGAACTCACCATTGACTTGTCCTCCAGTCTTGGAACAACATCCCAAACACTGTTCCAAACTATGGACTCACACTCCTCCACCATAGCATCAACCCACACTAGCTGCTGCATTTCTTCCTCGAAGGAAGATGGTTCGGTCTCTACACATTCCCCAACCAGGTCCATGTACCTAGTGTACCGCTCAAGTGACCTCCTCTGTCTGCGCTGAGAAGATGGTTGTCCCACATTCTCTCTCGCATCCATCAACAAGTTTTCAACTTCCCTTAAGCATTTCCGCCCATCTCTAGAAGACTCTACATGAGTGGATGTCTCCACTCCTGGATCCTCTGCATGTGGCTACTCCACATCAGTCTGAGGCTCCTCCTCCTTAGGAACCAAAAGTTCCTCCTCTGCATGAAACTTCAGCTCCCTCTCAAGAGAAACTCACATGGCCTTCTGCTTGTCAAACTTTAGATCTCTGCATACCACTGTCCTCTGACTGGTAGGCAAGAACACCCGATAGTTGTGGGGTGTATCAATGTACCCCACAAGTATCCCCAACTCAGTTGTTGGCTCTAGCTTCTTCCGGACATCTTTGGTCACATGGAAAAATACCGATGAGCCAAAGATCCTGAAGTGACTCACATCTGGTCTCTTCCTGGAGAAAGCCTCCTCTGGTGTCTTCATCCCCAGTATACAATGCGGGCTTCTATTCTACAAGTATACTGTTGTATTGCATGCCTGAGCCCACAAATGAAGTGGTAGGCCTTGGTCATGCAGCATCGTCCGAGCTGCTCCCACAATAGTTTTGTTCTTTCTTTCATCCACCCCATTCTGTTGTGGGTTTGGGGTGCCGTCAACTCTCGTTTAATTCCTTCTGTTGCACAAAAGTCCTTAAACTGTTGGGAGACATACTCTCCACCATTTTCAATTCGCAAGGCCTTTATATTCTTTCCTGATTCTTTCTCAACCAAGGCTTTGAACTCACAAAACCTTGAGAAGGTTTGATCCTTCTTCTGCATGAAGTAGATCCAATATCTACGAGAAAAATCATCAATGAAAATAACATAGTACCTTTTTTTAGCGGTGGAGGCTGTCAATAATGGTCCACACACATCTATATGGACTCGCTCAAAGATTTCTCCAGCTCGACTGTCTCGATCCTGAAAGGAAGATTTTGCATATTTACCCAAGGTACAAGCTTTGCATGTATCCACTTGCTTAAGTTTACCTTTGGAATTCCGGTAGAAATCTGTTGCGTGATCTTCAAGGCCCCATGATGCAAGTGGCCCTATATTCTATGCCATAGCTCGCTAATATCTTGGCTTTTCACTAACTCTGCTTTGGAACTTAATGCAGCACAATCATCTACCTCCAGCTTGTAGAGATTCTTCACTCGAATCCCAATCCTCTTGGTCTGTCCCGTGCCGATGTGTCTCAGGAATGCCTTTCCTTTACTAAAGACTACATCGTAGCCTTTGTCTTCCAACATAGTGAAGATACCAGGTTCTTCTTTAGTCCAGGTACATATTTTACATCATTCAGGGTGAGAGGAGCTCCATTCTCCCTCTAAAACACAACTGTGCCTTCACCTGAAACATGGTACTTTCCATCATCGCCCATCTCTATGCGCATCTAGAGGTCCTTCTCCTCCAAGGTACTGAATAAACTCTTGTCGTCAATCATGTGGAATGAGACTCCACTATCCAGGTACCAAACACAACCCACCATCGATGAAACCATGCATGCGATGACGGTGAAATCCAATTCGAACTGTGAGGCCAGTGCCTCACCATCTAATCCTTTTGAGGATCCCTTCTTGGATTTCTTCTGTGGACAATTTGTTGCATAATGGCCCACCTCATGACAATGAAAGCATCACATTTTCAATTTGTCAATCTTCTTCACACCATGGGAAGAACTCGATTTGGAATGGGAAGCCTTCCCCTTCCCTTTCCTTGCCTTACTCACTAAGGCTAGATTTTCTTCATCATCATGCTTTGATGAAGAACCATCTCTGGTGCTTCTCCTTATCTCCTCTTGCATCAGATCTGACCACAGTCGTTCCCAATCTGGCAGTTTCTCTCTTTCATTTATTGAGTCTTGGTACCTATGCCAACTCTTAGGAAGACTAAGGAGAGAAAGACTCACCATGTCATCATCGGTTGTCATGATTCCTACACTTCCAAGCTCATCCCTGCAGGTGGTGAGCTTGTTCAGATATGTAGAGATCATGTTGCCCTTTTCACACTTGATTTTCCAAAGTTTATCTTTCAGCGCCAACTTCCTCTAATCACTGTTGTTCTGATATAGATCCTTCAATGTTTTCCACATTGAAAACAGTGTCTCCTTCCCATGGAGATTCGAGACAATGTGGTCTCGAACTCCCTCTAGAAGAATTCTCCTCGCTCTAGCCACACATTTCTTCCATTCCGCCAATTCTTGGGCATTAGCAACTGCTGGCTTGGGGACTTCTTGATCAATGAAGTCCTTCAAACCATTATCCTTTAATGCCACTTCCATGTGATCCTTCCAGGCTATATAATTCGAGCTGCCATCCAAGGCATACTCGAGTCTCAAACCGTTGAACATCATTGGTGAAATTTGAGATGTGATAAGAATTCGATTTCTATAATCAGGAACTTCAAACTTCGAACTTCTCCCTTCTTTGTATACTATTCTCTGCTTTGATCACCTTTGCTCCGATACCATGTAGAAATTCTCACTGTAGATTAAACTAATTATGCAATGTACTAAAGCAAAATACTTAATCTACTTCTGCAATCAAACTTGTGGAAGCTTAATCAATTTTGAGCAAGATCAAATAGAACACATATAACATATGAAGAAGAAACAATCACACATGAACACAAAAGAATACTCTGGGGAAAGGCTCAGCTAAAAAACCCAGCTATCTGTATTATCATACAAGTGGAAATATCTCAGGATTACACGTAGATTTATCTCTCAAGCTATCGAGCTCTCAATACAATCCCTCACTACTGCTTATAGACAGAATAGACAACACATATGCCTTCCTTCAGTCCTCCAAGCCTCCTATTTCCTTACGCAATTTCTCCTGGGTCCTTTGGCTGCCACCTGTGTGAATTCTCCTCTCACACACAACATTGTCCTTAGACTAAACTGCGCAATCCTCAAGGAATGAATTCCTTCTGCATGCAAGAGATATCCTCATGGTAATATTCCTACAACTGAGAGTACATTGTCCCTTCCTCTGATCTCAACTGGGTCTCTAACTGAACTGACATGCATGAATTATTTATGAGAGAATATTCAGTTATCTAAAGTACACTAGTTACATGCATGCATGCATTAACTAACTAAGCTCACAATCAGTTCCACAAACTATTGGAACTAATCTAATGGGACTTAACTCAGTTAACTGAGCTAACTAATTACAACTCAAAGTACAACTCATATTGATCTCCTTAATTAAGGGTTAACTTCCTCAATCAAAGTGATAATTGTTGCATGTCTTCATATAGACTTCATGTTTGATTTTCTCCAACTAATTAACTCAAGATGAATTAATTAATTAATTTTCAAACAGCTGCTAAGATCAAATTCGAATTTTAATTCTCAATTTTAGTTCAGGGACTAACTAAAATTGGAATGTATCCCGAAATGCTATTTATAGGAATGTTATTTTTAGAACTTCTATTTTTAGCATTTCTTGATGCTATTTTCAACACCCTTTTCCATAAATAATGGGGGTTGATGTGCATCCTCATGAACTATGTGAAAATAAGAAGGTCAACTTCTGAGTGGCATAACTTTTGCATACGAACTCAGATTGACGCACTTCTTGCGCCATTTGAAAGGTATCTATGTGTAGAATAGCATGAAAAGGTGAAGCATTAAAGCGACACAATTTTACCCCCAAAAAACATCGTTTGACACCTCAAAACGCTCCCGGAAGGTTTCAAACCTCGTTTCGCCAAACTAGGTCCCATCGGTAAAACGGTTCCGTGAGTTGATTCCTCCACTTTTTCCACTCCAAATGCATCAAGATGGATGAAAAAACATATAATGATCCAATTAGGATTAAAAATTTTGAGCCTTTTTGGATCCCCTAGATCACCTTATAACTAAACTTAGCCCCGCCCTGTAACTTCCTTCCCCAAATTCCAGACTTCATCTGCTATAAGACATGACTAGTAGTGTAGAAAAGGGTATGCATAGTTCTATTACATAATAGGTTGGCTCTTAACAGTTGGAGATTCACAAGTGCAAGAGGAAATTGCATCTACTGAAGAGTTAGGTTATGAGTATATATGATATATGATTGCTCTTCCTGCATGTTGGTCATATCCTCTAAGTTAATGCCTTACAAGTTGCACAGTCTTGTGCATATGATTTAGGAAGCATAGTCTTGGGTTTGAGATAACCTCTTTATATTATTGAATTTATCATATAGATGGATGGTTAGTTCCAACAATAAACGATTGTTCTCTAAACCTTGCATTAGTATTTGCACTGAGTAACAACATCATTTAGCAAAGCAATCTCAGCATAATGTTCACTCTTTGTAAGGAAACTACCTACACATAGTTTAACAACATAAATTATCTCAGAAGTGCACAAAGTAGTAGAGTATCTAAACCCATAATATAGAAATATTGTAGTCATAATCTAATTGTCACTAATCATTGGATGTAATTACTTGGAACATAACCCAAACACATGGCACCAAGATCACTGTCAGGTCGCCGATGGGCATGGAATGCCTCAAATCATGCCTAGAAGCCAGGCCCATGACTAAATATATCAGGAAGGGTTACGGTAGGCTCTTATGTTATATTATATCTATAATTACCTAAGGGAAAAGGGGACTCATGAAAGGATTATGCCCTAAAGCTATATGTATTGTCAAATAATCATAATGCCCAATAGAGGCCAAGGAATTTGACACCTACGATGAGAATATTACTACATATTGGCGATTGTGTAACCTTGATGTATGGACTAGGGGAAAATGCCACATGCCACTCAATGTGGTATGGTGTGACATAGCATTATGATGGTATTCCATATGACACCACATGGGATCCACATGGAGGCCACATGGCATAATACAAATGTAAGTAGGGATGGGGAACCTATTGTAGCTGCTACAAAAATTGCCAAAATTCTAGCCTAACACTCAAATTTTGGGTCCCCCTCTACTTTTCAAGGTTTCAATGGTTATGTTTATGTCTTAAATTGATCAGATATTTCATAACCTAGTTGCCATCAAACCTTATGGTTGCTCCTATTTACAAGGCACATTACACATACCCGTCATTTGTTTCATCTTGGTTCTCATTCTATTGAATGCATTGGGGTTTTGGAAATTGTTTCTTTTATTATATATTCTCAAGCTTCATACTCTCTATGTTATGGACATGCATCTTGTGTTGTTTGCCAAATTTCACCTCCAATTCTCCTTCTCTGAACTGTATCATTAAGCTTGAGTTTTCATGAGTGTTTCATGGCTTTTCTAGTCACATTATTGCATCGTCCTGTTAGGAATTACATTACATATCAATGTCTCTTTCAGCCATATGCTTGAGTGTTGAATTGGATCGAGGAAAATAATCTCTTAAAGGTCTCCTTAGGAATTTTACAAATGCACTTAGTTGAAACAAGATCGCTCAAATAATTTTTAAGTTCAACATTCAAGTTGTAAATCTCATCGTTGTATTGTTCATATGAGGATTTTCTCTGGTCAAAGATTTTGGTGCAAGGATACAATGTAAGAATGTGTTACAATAAAGAATTATCTTAATGCGATGTCATGAAGCTTTAAGGTTAGAAGCTTGCATGAAGCTTATGTCAAGGCGCCAACGGGAAGAATATGGCATTATTTTGTGATAAAGGTTATGATAGTATGATAAGAAACAAGCCAATCACAAGAAGACTATATTAAAGTGCTAAGGTCACTCAAGCGATGAAGATCATACGGAAACACATGCTTTGAAGATTATTTTGGCGATTGGTGGTGATGAAGGTTTGCGTTTTGGGATTGCACCAAGGGACAAGCTTCTTAAAATTTTCTAAGTATCTTTTCTTGTCATAAGTCTTGCTAAATTTTTCCTAAGCAAATCACAGTCGTAGTTTTTAGCCATAGTGCACTCCAATTTACTAGTGCAATCACATTTTTCAGCAATAGTCTTTTCTTTAACTCCTGTCACATTACCTTGCACCCAATCGCATCCTAAAGTGCGAGAACATGTGTTTAGTGAATTATATAAATAAGGGGTTTGACCCCAAAATTATTTCATCATTCATTGTGCACTTCTCCTTCATAGAGCTCTTTTCATATCCTTGTGGATTGCAATAGTGCCAGTGCTTCAAGGCTAGGTAGGCTTCATTCTTCGCACTTGAAATTTGTGATTTGCATCTTGTCTCTTGATTTCTACAATTTTATCATTATATGTCTTTTGGTCTTCTGTGACCCTTGGTATTCTCGTTAATGGTTAGTGCATATATATAAGGGGTTTTAATTTTACATGATATGTTTGCGCAACCTTAACCCAAAACCCTTTTTATACTTAGCTAGTTTTCTATATTTCTCCTTCACCTGCGAATCTCGATCGTGAGTCCCCTTAGTTGAAATTTTCCTAAGACTTGACCTCATCGCACTAGCATAGATCAAAGCTTCGACATTTCATGCCTATCACTGTTAACTTTGAATGCATTTGATATACTTACTAGAAATCTTTGGAGCGCATCAACGCATTTTAAGTCCATAGGCTTATACCCTTATCACTAGAAAATGTGAGTCTGCCCTCATTCAACCCTTCCTCCATTATTTGCGCCTGTGTGTGATAGAAACATAGTCTTGGAACCCTTACCTCTATTTAGTCCAATTATGCTCAAAACTTGAGTCTCTACCCTCCTTTGTCGTGCTAGCACACCATGGTGTCTTAGCCTATTTTCTCTATCTCTGTAAAACCCAACTACGATTCATGCACGCTCATAATCTTGTTGTTAGCACACTCATGCATCTCTAGCTCTTAGCTTGGATTCCTCTAGCACTAATATATTTGGCTACATTGATCCTCAACCCTATCTCTTGGATTCCTCTAGCACTAATGTATTTTGCTGCATTGATCCTTAACCCTATCTCTATCAAGTGCGACTGTGACCCAACACACTATGTTTTTATCGTGATAAAATATGAACAAAATGGGAGCACATAAACGATATTACTAAGGACAACATAGCGATGGACAACCCTAAGGAGATCACCATGACAAATGACAAAGGAAGATTGAGCTAAGAAAAAATTGACAGGATGGCGAGAGTAGAAGAAGATTTCATTGAAGCATAAGTCAAGAATTCAATTGATGGATCAACTTTGGTATCAAGATTAAATTAGCATTTCAGGGCTATGAACTCTTACCAACCTCTCAACACTTATTATATTAAGCAATTTTATTTATGATAATGGTTGATTATCTTAGTATAGTGAAATGAGTTCATCTTGCATCACTAATTAATGGTTGTATGTTTTTTGGGTTTAATTTGCAAGGTAATTATTGGTCACATACATCTAACTCTGCATAAATGCATGGTCTCCATCAGTAGCAACCATTGGATTGTCAACTCAGGGCCAAGCAAACCCGAAGGTGTGGCGAAGACATCAACAAGTTTCTTAAAGTTTGGTATCTTTCCTACAAGATGCTACGTCAAATCTCGTTGCATTTCATCTTATTATATTGTAAATATATTATCTTGCCATAAAATGACAACTATCAAAATCATGAAAAGGGCCAAAGAACATCAAAGTTCATGAAGAAGTCTAAAGGGTCCTAGAGAAGTTGAAGATTCATGGGGCAATGAAAAGTCATAAGGAAGGTGAAAATTCATGCCCCATTCTACAAATGCACTCTCATGCCTCATTCAAAGGTATTTTTAGCACTTGAGCTAAGTTAGCATTTAGATATATATTTTGTGCTTAAGGATCTAGAGGCACTCTGCTCTTCGTTCATAGTAGTGTGAGTGGTGGTGAGGCTAGGGTTTTGTCTTAAAGATGTTATGAGTGGCCTACATTCCACTACTAGATTTTGGTGTACTTGTTAGATATGTACTTGAATTTTCAACATTATTAATGAGAAGTTATTCATTGCTTACATCAATTCTCGTGCATCTTTATGGTATTTGTAATGGCTATATGGTACTTTTACTGTGAGTGCATGTGTGCTTACATGTTGGGTATATGTTGACGAACTAATTCATGGCTTATGTCTTATGTGTTTTCTTTGAACCTTTGCTTTCTCATTCAATGTTATGGTAGTAATTTATTGTGCACTAATCTGCAATAACTTCTAGTACATTCTCATTTGTGTATATTTTAGATAGTTTTATCTAACTGACTCCTTCATGAGATATACTCCTTGTTATTATGCTGTTATATTTTTATATCATGTTCTGCAAGTTATAATTTCATCCCCATTCTCAAGCATTTCACTCTTGCTTTCCCACTAACTTATCTTCATTTAATAGCCAAGAGAAAACACACACACATGGTGGTAGTCAAGCCATCCAACCAGATGGGCTCCCATCCCAAATGGTGTGAGGTCTAATTGGGACTTCATACTAGGGAGACCCTCTAATGTTGGTGAAATATCCAACGTTGTCAACATATATTGGTGCTAGGAGGGACAAATGACAAGTTGAGCCTGTGGAGCCTGATTTTAAACCTTTGATCTTGAAATGGCTCCTCCCGAAATCTTAATCCTGAGATGTTTTTCCAAAAGCTTAAATCTTACAATACACATGGAAATAGTTCATCACTTGTCATAGAATAATATTGATGATGAGGGTGGAATATCTATAGTTTAACATATGCTTCAGTTTCTTAATTTTTGTGATTCTAATGAAGTGAATTTTGAAGATGTCACTTGCAGACTGTTCATCCTCACACTTGAAGGTTGCGTCAAGGAATGTGCAAAACCTTATCATTTGTGTCTATCTACTCTTTCAAGCAACTCGTTAAGGGGCTTCATCAAGCCTTTGACAAGTATTATTATCAAAGTGTGTATAAAAGGATCAATAAACTTAGAGTGAAACAAGATGAATCACTAGAAGATTTTGTTGATACTTTTCTTCATCTTTGTTATGAATTTTCTTAAAGAAATGTGGATTGGGATTTCTTAGATGAAAAATTTTGACAATTGGTTCATATTTCTCTTAAACTATTTGAATTGCAAATGAATATTGCTAATCGATGATCCCATGAGGCTGGTAATCTCCAAATCCCAAATCAGCCAGATATTATTCCAAATTTTATTTTTTCAACCTTTCTAAGTCACGAGGCATCCTAACCCTTTGAGGAAGAAATTTCCACCCCTATTGTCTCGCATTCTCCTCCAACTTCATTACTAAATGAAACAATCTCTTGTGCCAAAATTGAAATTGCTATTATCAATAATTTAGGTAATGAAGACATCTTGGATGACAAGGAGCAAAGTCTCCATGCAGTACCAGTTATTTTAATTTCCTCAGAAGTTGGGAAATTTGAAATTCCATTTAGTAAATCACCTCTTTCGGTAGATGAGATTCAATACGAAGCTATTGAAAATCTTTCAAAATCCACTCATGAATCTATGCATAGTATGATCCCACCTTTATCTGCTTGCAACTAGGACCTTGTCCAAAATGACATTGAATATTCGAATAATCTCATCCAACATAATGTGAATGTTGGTTCGTTGATTTCTAAAAATGACATAAGTGAGAATAGTCTAAATCTAGAATCGAATTTAATCGAAAGTATTGCTACTTCAAAGGATTCTTTTCATCCTCTGTCATTCAAATCTCATTACTCTTTGTCCCTCGATTCACTCAATCAATCTGATACACTGAACAGTTGCTTCAAATGCTCTTGATTCTTATTTTGCTGGGTCAAATGGTGATTAGGTACAAGGTAGTAATGTCACACATAAAGAGGAAGAAAATAATGAAAACAAATCTCATCTATCCTCCCTATTGCAAATCCTAGTATCTCAAGACGATGTTTTCCCTTCTCGGCTCATTCAATATAACTCCTTGGTTGATATCTCTCCACCCATGAGCAATGGGGAATTGTGATATTTCAGTAATCGGTCAAGTGAAATCAAATCGCTTAATCAAACAAAATTCTTTGGTGGCCATCATCTTGATGACATTGATCCTACTTATATATGTGATGATGGATGTCCATGCTCATCCCTTAACATGTTTACAAAAGATTCAAATTTTCAAAATTTAGATCTAGAATTTGATTCAATCATAGAATAATTTCTTATGGGAATTGACTCTTACTCTTCCTCAACTTACAACCCCTTGTGTCCTGACACGCGTAATGAATCAATTGATCTTGAAAATGTGTCAAATTATCTAAATTCTCAATTCGACAAATTAGATTCCAAGATGACCCAAGGCGATGATGTTTCATCTCTAGAAGAAGAAAACGATGGAATTATTGCATGTATGTCTTATGGTTTGAAATATCCATAATTCAATCGAGTTAACTCTTTAGTTCAAGTTATTCATGAAATAGCTTTGATCTATACTTATTTATATATAAGATCTAAATAATCTTATGACTTGAGTAATTTGTTTGGTGATGTTGAAACATATTATCAAAACAATGAATTCAACAATAGGTATCCATATAATAAGGATCTAGTTGATGTAAGTTATGTTGATCTGACTAAGCCCTCAAATTTTTGAAGGTTTAGGGACTTCAGCTTTTGCCGATGGTTACGTCAGGTTCTCACTATCCTAATGAAATCCATGACTAGGTGAGATCAGGATTTTCTCATAAAAAAAAATTCTTAACATTGTCTTACTAGATGTAAGCTCATTCTTGAAACACTTTCAATGTTTTCAAGTTAGTTTTCTTAGTTGTCAATATAGATATTTTTATCATATGAAATAATATTGTCTAGTTAATTCTTCCTCATGCAAACAACCTTTCCTTCCTCTTCTATTGAATTTATGGTTTGAATGCATATCTTTTGTTATCACTCAAAAGTTCCTCTTGGTTGTGAAAGAGAAACTCTTAAGGTAACCCTTTCAACCAAACTTTCAGGCTAAAGGCTAGACCCTCCAACCCAGAGAGGTCTCTCTCTTATACTACTCAACTACCTAATGTCACCTTAGCATTTGGTTGTATTTCTAGTATAATGACTAGGTCTTGGGAAGGTTTTGAAAACTATAGTAAGGCAGAGAAATCGAATTCTTGGGCATGGAGTCAAAGAGATTTCAAATTAATAAATGGTCACTAACATATTGGTTGTAGTCACAGAATCTAGGAGTAGGATAGTTAGCCTACCCTTAAACAAGTTGGTTATTGATAGTGGTAGTAAAAAAAGAACAAAAACTTATTTTTAAATAGAGCATCAGACAAAGATGAATTTTAGATGGAAGAGTGATACTTGAATGTTGAAGACAGAGCATGAAAGTAAAGCATGAATTCTACTTCTTATACCTTCATCCAAGTATATAGAAGAAATACATTTGATGTAAATACTGAGAAAAGATACATTTACCAAGAAACAGACTGGGACACATCAACAAATGAATTCTTATTTTTGAAATATTGTGTTATTCCAATCATTAGTCACCTATGATTAACTAGCATAAGCAGAGCACATACACATATAATAATTCTTTCTCAAAATCCCAACCATTGGTTTTCTTTCATTGCCTGCTATATAGAGTACTTACAAATCCATAAACATGTTTTTATCAACACCTTAATTACAAAAGTCTCAAAATAGCTTAAGTAAATCTCTAATTAAAATTAAATACATTACACTGCTCAATAAGAAAGCAAGATGATAATATTATGTATCTCAGAACTATGTTGTTGTTGAAAGCCTGGCTAAAGCTATGGACCAAAACTAACTACTGATATCTTACCCAGATTTTCTAAAAACCTTGCTTCATCATCATGCTTAGTATCGCAATCTCCTCCTTGAAATTTGGTTCCAATCCACAAAACTGGAAATCTAGTACTAAATTCTTCCTCTAGCTCTAAATCCGCTCCAAAATTCTCCTTCTTGCCTTAAAAAAAAAAAGTATGTTCCTGAGCGCTAACGGATTAATTGGAAGACCTCAAATTTGGAGAAAAATTGGGAACTGCTAACACATTAAATGTCAGCGTTGTCTCAAAACAAAGAAAAATATCGCGCTAACAATATAATTGTTAGTGCTCATCCAAAATGAAGTGAATATAACATTGATGGATTAATTGTCTACGCTTCATTAAAATGCTCCCAAAAGACCATTGGAAAAAAAATAGATAAATTAATTAATTAATTAAAAAATAAATAAATAAATAATAAAATAAAAAATAAAAAATAAAAACTGCATTGTAAATGCTTTAGTTTAGTTTTCTAGCTTCCTCCAATGAAATATCGTCTCCAATTTGTCTCCTTTTCCTAGTCTTCTTGGTCTTTGCAACAAGCTCCTTGCTTTGACCTTTAGGCTTCCTAGAACTTGTAGGTTTTTCTTTGTTTATGACCTGATATTTCTAAGGTGTATCATCTACCTCAATGACTTGTTGTGTCAGACTAGGGTTTTGTTTGATTTTAAATTCCAATCTCAATTTGTTTAGTGATCTAGTGTGTGCAGCGTTATTCCCCCATAGATCTCAGCTAGTGTGGGCTCCTTAAGAAGATTTTTTTCCTTTGTCTCAAGTTTAAAAACTTCTATATGTTCAGGAGATGGCATGTGAGGGGGAGACATGGTTTTCTTTTCCAGAAGTCCCCTACTTCTTATTCTATAGACCTTTTTCATTTCAAGAATTATGGGAGGAGCTTTTGTCGTCACATTTTTCCTCTAACTTCTATTCTAGACAGATGAAGTCCCCTGGTCTAAGGTCTGGGGTAGTTCAACAAGATTCTTACTTATTTTAGGTGGGACAGACTCTACAAAACCCTCCAAAAAAGAAAATGCTCCCATGTTCAGTTAACCTTCCTTAAATGGTTTTCAATTAATATCTTGATTAATATCTTGTGATAAATGAAGTGGGATGATGCATCAGGTTTGGCCCTCACTGTCACTGACATGTTTTTAAGATCCATCAGTAAAAAGAAAGGAGCATTCATGCTCACCTACCTAGCAATGAGAGCAAGAAAATGAAAATGATACATATTGAGTCGACTGAAGCGTCCTTCACAAGTGAAAAAAGACTGAATGATCCTAAGAAGCAGATGCCATTCATCATTCAGCCAAGATCTTTACACCTCCAAACGACATGGTCTATCCTTATACTCATCCTTTAATAAGAAAGGAATGTCAATTCTAGCCAAAATGCAATTTTTAAACTAGCATTCTCCATGAACGGGGAGTAATGTAGCCTTTGTAACCACTTCCTCTATGACATGGAAGGAAATATCAGTAACAGTGACCCCTTGACCATCAAACCCTTTAGCAAAATCTCGATCCAACCCATCATGATAATCATTACACCTGAAAAAGGATTCGTCCCTCCTAACCTTCCGAAATTGTTCTCGAATATCTGGATATGCTTCGAAAATATCAGGGCCCTTGGGTTCCCCCCTGTGAAACTTGCCGCTTTTTCCCATAAGTGTCACTGTCCAGAGACATAGGCAATGGAAACGAGAGTGGGATGTGATCACGAAAATGTAGTAGTCTAAACTAACCTTTACCTTGGCAAATAACACAACAAAATGGGTTGACCCTGCACAATTGATTTCATAAAGGCTTGGGATTAAACATGATGATGAAATAGTAAATAAATCATACATAAACATGATCGACCATACAATTAATTTACAATCATTATTACTCTTTGGCGGCGGAAATTCAAATCAATTTCAATGTGAAATCATGAAACAACATATCACACCATTTATTTGGCCAATGCTCGCTTATCTTGGTACCCGCTCCTTTGTTCATGTGTGACCTGTCAACGCTTTAAACTTGTCACATGTTTTTTTTAAATCCACGCTGAAAATCCTACCATCAACACATTTAGTTTGATGTTTTTCAAATTAGCACTAACAATCCAATAGTCAACACCTTTATTCAACATTTTCAAATTAGCACTAACAATCCAACTGTCAATGCTTAAATTTTTTTTGAATGAAAATTTTAAAAGAACTAAACCTAATACTCTGAAGCTAGATTGAGATAACATCTTTGAGGGATACACATAGTTTCAAGGATTGTCATGTTGATTATCAGGATACAAGTTCCCATCGGCAAGAATATTTTGTTCTATTAAACTCTTCTATGAATAATCAACTCCTCATCTCTCTCGTGCATGTTATGAAGCTAATTATGTTGATACAAGGCATTCTATTGAGCATCAATGAATATTTGAATCATTTTGCGGAGCAAAACCTACATACTAACATATTGATTCCCCAAGTTGAAGGATTATTGAATCTAATTTGACGCATGTTTCCTTTAGAGAATCTTTTGTCAACATGTTCTCACTATTCCTTGTATCCTAACTGGTTTTCCAAATATACTATCCCAATAGTCATCTTTAATACCCTAAGATTCTATAATGTTGGTTTAGTTTGTAATCAGATACAAGGTAATTATCTCTTGTATTTTAAGGGAGAAACCAATGATTTTCGGTCATCAACATGCGAAGAGAAAGATACTTATATTGTAACCCAAATCATTTGTGAATGCTCTCAAGATGATTTATCCCTATTGTTAAAAAATGAAGAATCTTATGTGTCAATTAGTCGATCTGATCAAAAGGTTAGCTTTAACAGTTGTCATCCCATTAAACATTTTCTCACCAATATATCTGATGCTAATTGTTTTGTTACATCTGTTGATTTCACAAAGCAAATAAAGTTTGATGATTCACCATTAAAAGGTTTAGATACTTATCATGAAGTTGGGGCACTTCAACTTTTGCTGATGGTTATGTCAGGTCCTCACAATCTTGACAAAGCCTTTGAACAAAATCAGAATAAGTTTTCCTCGCAAAATTCTTTGCATAGCCCGAGTGTGTTGATTGAAAGATCATCTTTTCAGGTATTTCAAGGTTTTCAAGCAAGTTATTTTGAATATTAGGATCGAATTGCTAATTATTTGGAAGAATCCTATCTCACAATATTTTCTGCAAACAAGCAATCTTTGTTCTATCTTGTGCTTGGTATGAATGAAAATGTAAATGAGTACACAATTGTAAGAGGTTTTTAGGGTTTTGACATTTATCATTTTGTCTACCGAGATAGAATTGCAGCTTAGATAGAGAAAGCTTCTATGGCACACTTTTCTGCCAGTGGGAAAGACCTTTTATCTCTTGTGAGAGATATACAAGTAACTATCCGTACATTTGCACATTGTTTTGTATGGGTTTTAATCGGTAATATCATTGTTTTTGCAGGTCGGGAAAAATTCAATTTGCTTCATAGGAAATCAAATTTTACATGAGCTTGATATATTTTCTTAAATTAGATTAGGGTTTAGGTTTAGTTGTAGTTCACTAGAGTAGTTGTGCTTTTTTTTCATATATTTGATTAGAAAGCTTACATCTTCATTTATTGCTTTGCATTTCATTGCATCTTGGAATTGTTTGCATAAGAGTTACATAACTCTTTGTTGCATTTAACTGACTTTCATTGCATAAAATTTTCATTCTTTGTCATGTTATTTTCATTTATTACATATTAGAATTATCTTTGCCTTGATTTGCATTTGTTTTATGTTTGCATAGTTGAGCTCATTTGATCCCGCATTCATTTCCTTGCATTGTGGATCTATCTTTTCGCGTAAGCATTGTTCTTTGCACGTTATTTGCAAGTTTTCACATAAATTATCCATGAAGAGCTTCCATTATCTATCTTGGTGTTGAAACCTTGTCCCAGACGTCAATACATCAATATGGTCTATTAACAAGAAAAATATTATTTGATACTTATGGGAAACTCTAGTTAGTTCATGAGGCTATATCTACAACCTGAATTTTGTTTCCAATCTAGTCTTGATATTTCATGTTGAGTTCTCATTGTCCACTTGTTAGTTGGAGATGTGATGTGGAAGCATGCCATGAGGGAAAACCTAAATCATAAAATCTTTTAGTTTCTGTGAAATAAGAAACAACCTCCCTTGCCCATAAAATAAGTTAGGATCCCTCTTCCCCCTTGGCGCAATGAACGCCTTAATACATTATGAAAAAGTTCATGTAAAAGAAAACTAATTGAATAAAAGGTAA
This sequence comes from Pinus taeda, assembly GCA_000404065.3. NCBI lineage: Eukaryota > Viridiplantae > Streptophyta > Pinopsida > Pinales > Pinaceae > Pinus > Pinus taeda. The sequence goes on from APFE031675036.1 coordinate 29,711, forward strand.
AGGAAGAGAAAGGCTTCCTGCACAGAGAGGTGATGCAGGCAACTTCACCAGGGTACTAAACAAGCCTGATGGCAGCGAAGCGATGCTTGTGATTTCTTGGGTGACTATGTTGGGGTACTAAACAGGCCTGTTGGCAATGGAGTAACACCAAAAACTCACTTTAAACTTCTAAATATAATAAGCCCTTTGTCATGTTCTCTATATCATTGTTGAAGACAGACATGTTTGAGCTCTTGATCTAGTGTTTAAAGACTAATAGGACCTAGCTATGGAGACATATGAATGGCATATTTATAAACGGTTAAACAACTCAAGTGGTACCCATGGTATTTAATTCAATATTTCCTTGCATTTGTTTTAAGACTCAATTTATTAAAGGGGCTAAGGCTAGAGAAGCAAGATTTTACCAGTGGTTCGCCATTTGTTGTAGTTGCTACAACAACACCCAAATTTCTACCCTAACACTCAAATTTTGGCCCCCCTATGCTTTTCAAGGTTTCAATGGCTATTTCTATGTCTTAAATTAATCAGATCTTTCATAACCTAGTTGCCATCAAACATTATGGTTGTTCCTGTTTACAAGGCACATTACACATACCTGTCATTTGTTTCATCTTGGTTCTCATTTTATTGAATGCATTAGAGTTTGGGAAATTGTGGCTTCTATGATGCATTCTCAAACTTCATACTCTTTATGTTATGGACATGCATATTGTGTTTTTGGCCAAATTTCACCTCCAATTCTCATTCTCTAGTCTGCACCTTCAAACTTGATTTTTCATGAGCATTTCATGGATTTTCTAGTCACATTATTGCATCATCATGTTAGGAATTACATTTCATATCAATTTCACTTTCACTGATCGTATGCTTGAGTGTTTAATTGGCTCGAGGAAAAGAATCTCTTAAAAGTCTCTTTAGGAATTTTACAAATGCACTTGGTTGAAACAAGATTGCTCAAATAATTTTGAAGTTCCACATTCAATTTGTAAATCTAATCGTTGTATTGTTCATATAAGGACATTTCTCTAGTGAAAGCTTTGGATGCAAGGATGCAATGTAAGAATGTGTTATGATAAAGAGTTATCATAATGCGATGTTATGAAGCTTTAAGGTTAGAAGCTTGCATGAAGCTTATCTCAAGGTGCCAATAGGAAGATTACAACACTGTGTTGTGATAAAGGTTATGATAATATGATAAGAAACAAGCCAATTGTAAAAATACTATATTAAAGTGCTAAGGTTGCTCAAGCGATGAAGATCATATGGAAACACATGATTTGAATATTATTTTGGTGATTGAAGGCTTACATTTTGGGATTACACTAAGGGACATGATTTCTAAATTATTCTAAGTATCTTTGCTTGTCATTTGTCTTGTTAATTTTTTCCTAAGCAAATCGCAGTCGTAGTTTTTAGTCATAGTGCACTCTTATTTGCTAGCGCAATCACATTTTTCAGTTATAGTCTTGCCTTGGAAGCCTGTCGCATTACCTTGCGCCCAATCACATCCTAAAGTGTGAGAAGATCACATGTGTGGAGGGAATTATATAAATAAGGTGTTCGACCAAAAAGTTTCATTCATCATTCATTCTACCCTTTAGACTTTACGCAATTTTCCTTTTCAAAGCTCTTTTCCTTTCCTTGTGGATTATGATAGCACTAGCGCGTCAAGACTAAGTAGGCTTTGTTCCTCGCACTTGAAATTCGTTATTTTCATCTTGTCTCTTGATTTATGCCATTTTTTCATTATATGTCTATTGGTCTTTCGCGACCCTTGGTATTCTCGTTAATGGTTAGTGTGTGTGTGTGTGTGTGTGTGTGGTGTGTGTGTGTGTATGGGGTTTTCATTTTACATGATATTTTTGTGCAACCTTAACCGAAACACTCTTTATGCTTAGCCAAGTTTCAGGATTTCTCCTTCACCTATGAATCCCAAACATGACTCCCCTTAGTCAAAATTCACCCAAAACTTGACCTCGTCCACTAGCACAAATAATTGCTTCAACATTTCATGCCTATCAGTGTTAACTCTTAATGCACTAGATATACTTACTGGAATTCTTTGGAGCACATCAATGCATTTTAAATTTATAGCCTTATACTCTTATCACTATAAAATATGTGTGTGCTCACATTTAACCCTTCCTACATTTGTTGTGCCTGTGTGTGATAGAAGCATAGTCTTGGAACCCTTGCCTCTATTCAGTTTGATTGTGCTCAATACTTGGGTCTCTACCCTCCTTTGTCACATTAGCGCACCATAATGACTTAGCCTAATTCATGTTCTCTGTAAAACTCAACTATGATTTTTACACGCTCATAAGCCTGTGGTTAGCGCACTTGCACATCTCAATCTCTTAGCTCGGATTCCTCTAGTGCTAATATCTCCGACTGTGTTGAACCTCAACCCTACCTCTATCAAGTGTGATTGTGACTACAACGCACTATGTTTTTATAATGACAATATATGAACATAATGGGAGCATAGAAAGGATATTACTAAGGAAAATAGATTGATGGAAAAGCCTAAGGATATCACCATGACAAATGACAAAGGAATATTGAGCCAAGAAGAAATTGATAGGATGGTGAGAGTAGTGGAAGATTACATTGAAGCATAAGTCAAGCAAGCAATTGATGGATCAGCTTTGGTATCAAGATGAAATCAACATTTTAGGTTGTGAACTCCTACCAAACTCTCAACACTTATTATATTGATCAATTCTATTTATGATTATGGTTTCTTATCTTAGTATAGTGAAGTGTGTTCATCATACATCACTAATTAATGGTTGTATAATTTCAGGGTTTAAGTTACTAGGTAATGGTTGTTCACATACATCTAACTCTGCATAAATGCATGATCTTCATTAGTGGAAACCATTGGATAGTCAAGTTAGCGCCAAGAAGACCCTAGGGTATGACAAAGACATCAAAAAGTTTCTTAAAGTTTGATATATTTCCTACAAGATGTTATGTCAAAGCTTGTTGCATTTTATCTTATCATATTGTAAATATATTACCGTTACCATAAAATGACAAATATCAAATTCATTGAAAGGGCTAAAAGAAAATCAAAGGTCATGAGGAATTTTAAAGGGTCCTAAAGAAGTTGAAGAGTCATGGGCATTGAAATTTCATAAGGGAGGTGAAAAATCACCCCCCACTTCTATAAATGCACCCTCTTGCCTCAGTCAAAGGGACTTTTAGCACTTGAACTAAGTTAGCATTTAGATAGATATTTTTGTCCTTAAGGAGCTATAACCACTCTCCTCTTGGCCGATAATAGGGTGAGGGGTGGTGATGTTAGGTTTTTGTCTTGATTATGGTATGAGTGGCCTACATTCCATTACTAGATTTTGGTGTAGATGTTGGACATGTACTTAAATTTGTGGCATTATTAATGAAAAGTTCTTCATTCACTATTTCGATTCATGTGCATCTGTATGGTATTTGTAATGGCTATCCAATACTTTTACTATGGGTACATGTTTGCTTACATGTTGGGTATATATTGATGAACTAATTTGTGGCTTATGTTTTATGTGTTTGCTTTGAATCCGTTCTTTCTCATTCGACGTTACACTAGTAGTTTATTGTGAACTAATTCACAACAACTTCTAGTACGTTCTCATTTGTGTATATCTTAGATGGTTTTAACTAACTTCTGGCTAATTCCGTCCCCATTTTCAATAATTTCACTCTTGCTTTCCCACTAAATTTTCTTCATTTCGTAGACAAGAGAAAAAACATGCAAATGGTGGCAGTTAGGCCCACCAACTGGATGGGGCTCCTATCCCAAATAATGTGAGGTCTAATTGGGATTTCATAGTGAGGAGACTACCTAATGTTGGTGGAACATACAAAACCATCAATAGAACCCTCAAATTGATATAACTTTGACTCTGATTCTGAATAAGGAATCACATTGATGAGAAGATTGAATTGGCATAGCCCAATGTTGTCTTCATGAAATTTAACAAAGAATGGAATTTTTTTATACCTCGTTCTCATAACCGCATGTTGAGAGTTAGGTTAGATTAGTAACCACCTTTTCTTATTGATTTAGATAAGGGATGGGGGCGTGTTACAAAGTGGTATTAGAGCTCCCAGGTTCAACACTATGATCTAATGGGCTTTATCACAAAAGGAAAGAAATACAAAAGTTTTAAACCTATATTTTTTAATATAAGCTAGTGCCCTACTACAAATTACCTAAGTAGGAGGCTCAAGGTTCAAACCCTTGGAGAGGAGTGGATCCCTAACACCCGAGTATTATAATTAACAAAAAATGTGATGATCATGCTTTCAAAATGGGATAAGGACTGCAGAGATGCTTTCGGTATGATTGAAACCATATGTAAGGCACTTGTGTACAATTATCAATATTATTGTTTATGTTTTTGGAAGAAGAAGTTAGATAATGCCTTGAAATAGTTTATAATGAATTGTGATCTGCAATGAGTTTCTCTAGAATCATAAGATATGGTAAGATATTTTCTTTAGCCCATTTATTATGATCATAAGTAAGAAGCTCCATCAATTGTGAGGGTTTGTATGAGTGACTTCCATACTGTATTATTGTGAGTCTTGTTTGTGCCTAGAATATGGGTTTTTCTAATGCAATGAAGATACGAATTTTGTTAATAAATTCTACCAATATTGGTGATACATAACTAGTGATTACTTAGGATGAAAATGGTTTAAAAAAAATCAGGATTTTCAAGATTGAAGTTTGATAGAATAGTATTCGAGTTGGCCCCCTGTGGCTTATATGTGGAATTGATGTGGTCCTTTTGTTTCTTTTATCAACATTCCTCGGGCCTTGTTTTAACATTGGAGGTTTTTATATTCATCTTGACATGAACTATTCCAAAGTAAAATTCTCTAATTGCATAATCGAATGAGTTATCATGTATGCAAAACATATTATACAGGATATGTACTTTTGAGCTTCATTCACATGGAAACTACCTGGTTTATAAATTATAAAAATTTATGTTACATTGGTATGAAGCATGACCTATGATTCAGTTGTTTGCGTAGTTGATATGTATGGTGATCAAAATTGTCTAACATTGTTTGCATAATGTGATGAGTTTGTGTGTGAGAAGTATGATGAATTATTACATAAATGGTGTTTCAGCCTTGAATCAGTATGATGAACCTTACACTTAACAATAAAAGTTTGGTTGGGTACAGGGCTCCAAATGAATTGATTGTTCTATATATTTGTGTGTGTGTGTGTGTGTGTCTATATGCACACACACACACACACACCTATATAGTCTTAACCCCAAAATGGATGACAACTTTGTTGAGGCCAAGGTAAGGATGGGCTCTTGAATTTAGTCACTCTCAGCATTAAGTGTGTTTATGTAAAATATTGAAGTTGTCGATGTTTTCATCGATAGAAATTAGTGTGGAATATAGGATGTTGCAGTTCATAATCGAGAACTTCATTAAATAAGTATACCTTGGGGCAACAATGTGTATATTCTTGTTTGTTTTATTTCTTATTCGTGGGAAATTTAAACATTGCAAATGGATACCATGTTGAGGACAATGACCCAAAAGGTGAGGAAAATCTGGAAATAAATCTTTTACTAGCATAATACCGTATGTATTGTATTCTCCATACATTAGGCAAATAGTTCATTGTAGTGCATAGGAATCATGTAATGAGTATTGAACCTTTGTGTATGTGTGTGTGTGGATATATATTATCGTAGATTGGGTAGAGAGATTCCCAATGATGAGTATGATAAACCCACATTAACATTGATGTTAAAAGGAGGTTTTTCTAAGCAACCATTGCATTGGCAAAATTGAGATTCACATGGTTAAGTTCAAAATATTATTATAATTTAAGTGCCTTATTGCATCGTTTTGCAAGCATAGGAATCCCCTGCAGAGCTGCAATATATGTATTAGGTTCAATATTCTAGTCTCTAGATGATATAAGGGAATGAGAAATGATTTGTGCTTTGATTGACAGTATTTTTATGTGCATAAGGTGTATGGTGCTATTATTTGATTATAAGAGGATTCTCTTTGAAAGTGGGCCTTGTTTTAAACGTGGTCTTAGTTCACTGGTGACATTACTAAAGTATTGAGTAGTGGGTCTAGATATCACAGTCATCTTTCCCCTATCTAAATGATATAATCAATATCAGCATATATGTTAAATTATCTCATATGTCTGTCACATAAATCTCAGTTCTTAGCACCTAGAATAATAGGGGTGATATTTCAGTTAGCAGTAAACATAGAAATAAGGGGATTAGAGAGTAATCTAGCATACCTTTAAATCTGTTATGTGCATGCAATAACTTAGACCTTGGATTGGGTGAAAAATTCAAGGGATAAGTGTGGCATTTAATTATTACTAGGTCTCCCAAATTATTACACCTGAAACTACAGGTTAAAGTAGTGAAGTTGTTATTATTCACTGCAAATCACTCAAGGTATTAGCATTGAGATTGCATATGTGGGCATCATAAACCAATCAAGAACCCAAATGAAGTTACTTAATATCCATTTGAGATTACGAAATATTAAATTCAAATCCTAAATTGTGAAACTTATTTTGTATTCATGTGCTTTGGTCTTTGGAGGAGTGCATTGTTGATGATAACATTTTGATCAATAGGGATCACAGTTCCATAGCAGAAATTGTTGGTGGTAATGTTGTTGAAACAAATTTATCAGTATACATACATAACTTAGTAATCATATAGGTTCTAGGGGAATCTCTTTTATTAAACCAAGTTGAGTGCATAATCCCTGTCTCTAAATATTTTTGTAGTTTTTGATTCACAGTCTCAATTTTGTTCAATATTTGTCTGCCTCTATTTTGTTTGTGGAAAACATTTTTTTTTTGTTAATGTTGTTTCTTGACAGGTTGTTGGTGGCTGTTTCATGAAAGTAACTTTACCACTAAACTTAGGAAACTTGGCAACCACTTTAGATTATAGGGAATCATTTACTATGGTAGAGTTCGAAGAATCATTTTTTATCATTTCAAAGGTGATTACATACCTTATTACTCTGCAAAGTATTGGAATGTTGTGAATGTTGCGAATGATGCTAGAGAGCTTTGTGATTTAACATCATATTGCTCAGAGAAATACTGACAAAATGCATCTCCCAAATTTCGAAGAATGAAAAAGTTTGTTGCTTATGTGTCCAAGATGACAATGCAAAGTTTATTGATGAGGAGATTCATAATCTCAAGGTGTAGAGAACCAAAATCCCTAGTTTTAATTACACTTAAAACTTAGAAAATAAGGTTCGGTTTTAAAAGAATGAAAAACGAATGAAACCTTTTAAAACCCATGATGGAATCCATACAAAATTCCCCATTGCATGTGTTAACCTTTAGCACAAGCAAAATTTCTTGAATGATTTTGTGAAAAAATTCGGTGGTATATTAGCACTGTTAGACAAGTGGTCTACTTGTACATAGAATAGGTATGCATGTGAATGAGTATGCGGTATGAGGGATCAGGGAAATCTGTGTGTTTCTTTGATTACATATTGTTATGCTAACATTATAGATATCTTTATGTATATGTATGTGCACATGTACTGGATGGTGGAAACCCATGGTTTGTTTGACTAGAGGTACATTGTTTGAGAATTTAGTGGTTGACAAATGTTTGTTGGTAGGAATTGGGCATAGCTTTATGATTATAGTTTTCATGTTGATTATTTACAGGTGAAAATGAAAGTGGATTTCTTAATACAAACATGGAGATCATTGTCATGCCAAAGAGGTTTGGTTTGAAAAGTAATTTGATATACCCCAGAACAAGACGTACTGGCTCTTGTATGTGGGAGAATGAGAATATCAGAAAAAGTAAGTTTTTGTATCTAGTAATGTCTTTTTCAACTAATATATCTTGTTATACCTGTCTTAGAAGGCATTGTGATCTTATTTAATATGGAGTCTCAAGAAACAAGTCACAACCATCCATTGGAGTGGCAGTGCATTCTATGGCATCAATGAAAGGCTTGATGGCATTAAGTGTGGTTATGTAAACTATCTAGGTTGTCGATGTTTGCATCGATAGAAATTAGTGTGGAAAAGAGGATGTTGCAGTTCATAACCCATACCTTCATTAAATAAGTATAACTTGGGGCAACAATGTGTATATTCTTGATTGTTTTATTGCTTATTCATGGGAAATTTAAACGATGCAAATGGATACCATGTTGAGGACAAGAACCCAAAAGGTGTGGAAAATCTAGATATAAATCTTTGACTAGCAGAATACCATATGTACTGTAGTATCCATACGTTAGGAAAATAATTCATTGTAGTTCATAGGCCTAATCCTATACTGAGTATTGAACCTGTGTGTGTATGTAGATATATATTATCATAGACTAGGTAGAGAGATTGACAATGATGAGTATGATATTTAAATTAAAATTATAGCAATGTCCTGCAATATATTTTTTTGTTGCTCTATTGGGTAAACCCACATTAACATTAATCTTAAAAGGGGGTTTTTCTAAGCAGCCATTGCATTAGCTAAATTGAGATTCACATCATGGTTAAGTTCAAAATATTATTATAATTTAAGTGCCTTATTACATCATTTCTCAACCCTGCGGAGTTGCAATCTATGTATTAGGTTCAATATTCTAGTCTCTAGATGATCTAAGGGAATGAGAAATGACTCGTGCATTGGTTGACTATATTTTTATGTGCATAAGGTGTATGGTGCTATTATTCGGTTTTATGAGGAGTATCTTTCAAACTAGGTATTGTTTTAAACGTGGTCTTGGTTCACTAGTGACATTACTAAAATATTTAGTAGTGGATCTAGATATCCCAATCATCTCTGCCCTATCTCAATGACATCGTCTATATCAGCATATATGCTAAATTCCCTCATCTATCTGTCACATAAATCTTAGTTCTTAGCACCTAGAATAACAAGGGTGATATTTCAGTTAGCTGTGAACATAGAAATAAGGGGATTGAAGAGTAATCTAGCATACCTTTAAATATGTTATGTACATGCAATGACTTAGACCTTGGATTGGGTGAAAAATGTAAGGGAGAAATGTGGCATTTAATTGTTACTAGGTCTCCCAAATTATTACACTTGAAACTACACGTTAAAGTAGTGAAGTTGTTATTATTCACTACAAATCACTCAAGGTATTAACATTGATATGTCATATGTGAGCATCATAAACCAATCAAGAACCCAAATGAAGTTACTTAATATCCATTGGATATTACTAAATAGTAAATTCAAACCCCAAATTGTGAAACTTATTTTGTATTCATGTGCTTTGAGCTTTGGAGGAGTGCATTGTTGAAGATAACATTTTGATCAATAGGGATCACAGTTCCAGAGCAGAAATTGTTGGTGATAATGTTGTTGAAACAAATTTATCAGTATACTTAGTAATCGTATAGGTTCCAGGGGAATCTCTTTTATTAAAACAAGTTGAGTGCATAATCCTTGTCTATGAATAATTGTGTAGTTTTATGTTCACAATCTCATTTTCTTTCAATATTTGTTTGCCTCTATTTTGTTTGTGGAATACATTTTTATTTTTTTATGGATGTTGTTTATTGATAGGTTGTTGGTGGTTGTTTCATGAAAGTAACTTTATCACCGCACTTAGGAAACTTGGCAACCACTTTAGATTATAGGGAATCACTTGCTATGGTAGAGTTTGAATAATCTTCTTTTTTTAACATTTCAAGGGTGAGTACATAACTTATTACTGTGCAAAGTATTAAGTTACATTGTGCCTCCAATGTTACATTGTGCCTGAATATAGTGAGTGGATTCAAGTGCTTTACCTTTGTCTGTATCATCAGTTTTACCTTTCTGTTGGTTTCTTCTCTGCTCAATTTTGTCCCATGGTAGCTTGCATGTAGAGGCATCATGTGATCCATTTCTTTTGCAGCGAATACAATGTAAATCTGCCTTTTCTCTTTGAGGATGTCTGCCCCCCCTGCCTCTGAAGTATCTTCCTCTTCCTCTTCGTCCACCTCTTCCTCTTGTAGAATCTTGAGCAGGATATTTTTCTTTATTAGCCATGCATACAATCTCTTCAGAAGATTCAGGGATTGTCTTCTTTCCAAAGGCTTTTTTTCTTTCAGCAAATTTTTTCACAAGAGAGTCAAAGGTTATATCCTTGAGATTTCCATTTGCTTGCAAAGACTCAAGATAATTGGAGTATGTAGGATACAGTGCCTTGAGAAAAGAAATAAGAGATATATCTAGCTCAACTTTAGTGGATTTGATATCATGCACTATAGATTTTATTTTAGATGAAAGAGCAAGAGGGTCATTATTTTGCAGTTCAAGAGTGAAGAGTTTAATCATAAGTTGGACGACTTCAAGTGCAGAATGTGAGTCATAGAGCTCTTTCAGCTTTTGTAAAGCTTCAAAGGCAGTTGAACATGTTGTAATGTGACGACTCACCTCCTTATTTACAGACGCTGCTATTAATGCGTACGCTTTGCTGTTCTTGTTTTCCCAGATGGCGAGCTCTTTGTCTGATGTAGGCTTTTCTGGGTCACTGTCTCCTTCTCCGACACACACTCCTTTCCACAGCTCATTGAAAATGAGGGTGTGTTGTACCATCCTGGACCAGTCAGGATAGTTCTCCTTGCCAGTGAGAACTATTCCTATCATAGAGATGATTGAATGCATTTTGTAAAAGGTTACTTCTGCTGATATATTAATACTTCTGATGGCGAAAAAAATTGCTCTTAAAAAAAAAACTTCCGCTGCTTTAAAAAATGATTTTGCTATGGAGAAAAAAAATCATTAAAATTCTGCTACATATATCACCATATATATATCTCTGCAAAAATCAGCATATATAACACCATATTCAAAGTTCTGCTACATGTAGCACTGTAAAAGAGCGCTTCACTGTAATATATTGTTGTGAGAGATATATAACACCAATATTCAAAGTTCTGCTACATGTATCACTACAAAAGAGCGCTTCACTGTAATATATTGTTGTCTAATCATTGACACAAATAGGACAAATCAGACAATGTTGAACGATGGTGGTGTCGATTATCTGAGAAACGAGAAGTCGAAGGAGGAGAAGAAAAGCATAATCGATGAACCCATAAAGCTCACTGAGCAACCCGAGGCCTTGGATGATTCGTTGGGCTCGACTCAATTCACGTGAGAGCTGAGTCTGGCGAACATTTACCAGGGGAGTGGAAATATCGGGTCCTCCAAATCCTTTTCCATTGATTCTGATAATCTTGAGATCGACTGGAATGATGATCGCACACGAAAAACAGGGGTAGGTGAAATTGAATTGGAAACTAATAATTCACGGAGCCCAGAAAAACAAAAATTATCTGAGGAAGAAGCAGAGATAACGAGGGGCACAGTTCCTGCGTTGTCTAGATCTATGTAAAACCGAAATCAAGATTTGTCGAAGCTCGACAGAGTCCTTCGAATGTTGTCGAAGGGAGCACCAATCCTTTCTTGCAAAGATCGCCTGACATCGGATATCGTCTAGGATTTTGGAAGGGAAAAAAATTTGAAATCACATAGCAGCTGAGTGTTTCATATTATTCTCTGACTTCGGGCTAGACAGGGTAATTCCGATTAGCGGAGCTGTATGAAAAATGGGACAACAAAAACGCTGCGGAGATGATGATCATCATGGCAGACTCATGGCAGACTTGCGTGGAGGCATCTGACTCATGGCAGACTTGCGGTCAGTGTATTATGGGAAGGCAGACAAATAAAATATCGAGACCATTTCTTATTGCAGGTAACACGCAGACCTTCAAACGTTACATACCTTGTCCCCAGGTGCGGCGTAACAGATGGGGCAGCAGACAGCGTTATTATTCTCCGACCTCCCTCAGGCAGCGTGTGTTGAAAGAAAACGCTTATAGTGCAGTCAATGTCAGAGTAGCGCTCAGGACTGAGCAGCTCTCAGGACAGCAGGAGTTACAACTATTTCTGGGACCTGTGCTCTGATACCATGTCAGGCCAGGGTAACTCCAGAATGAGCGAGAGAAACTGATATCTTATTCATTAGCTAACATACATTTATATACACAAACATGATGGATCAGTTCATCTTCTGGATGACTGTCCAGTTCACCCATCCGTTTCGGATTAGGTGTCAACAGCAATCATTAAGCATAGAGTCTGCTTCCTCTAAGGTTAAACAACACCTAAATATTGAATCAACCCCTTGGTGACATAATGTATCACCAATGATCACATAGTTCTTAGCGAGGTGATGTAATTTTCAACATTCATCCTTGGAGGCAGTAGGAGGGAACTTTGAAGTCTGGAGATGGATTATGATATTTCCATACTAGGGATCTTGTGAAGAGATGAGGAACAGATGTTTGTCGGGAAAACTTTCCTCATAAAAATATCTTCTCCACAAGGCAGCTCAGAAATTAATTCTGTAAAAACCAATGATTTCTTAGACTTGGCCGACAAGAACTCGAGATCGAATTCTTATAAAATAACAATCCATCGATTGTATTTTCCCCCAATCACTCGCCTATTGAGGACAAATTGGAAAGGATTGACCGCCGCTAAGACAAATGTTTTGCATAGCAGAATATAATGGCGAAGCCACTGGACAACATTAACAGCTGCCAAGGCTAATTTCTCAACCAGAGAATAGCGTAGTTCAAGGCCTACCAAGCCTCGACTCAAGTAGTAGATGACATGCTCCATGAGAGTATCATCTTCCTGAACCAGAACCATACCTATGGTTGATTTTGTAGCTGCAAGATATAAAAGGAAATCTCTACCATAATTTGGTGGACTCAAAAGTGGGGCAGAGATCAACGCCTGCTTCAAGGCATCAAAAGATCATTGAGCAAAGTTGTCCCATAGAAATGGAACTCCTTTCTTGAGAAAACACATAAACCCTTTAGTTATCTAGGCATAGTTCGCTATAAACCGTCTCAAGAAATTTGTCTTCCCCTAAAGACTTTGAAGTTGTCGAATGGAAGACGGGGAAGGCAACTAAACTATTGTCTCTACCTTGAAGGGATCAACTCGAATCCCTTCAATTGACACAATGAATCCTAACAACTGACCAGATGTAACCGCGAAAACAAATTTATTTGGATTCAACCAGATCTTATAAAAATGACATCGTTTGAAAACCAACCGAAGGTGACTAGGATGATTGATTCTCTTTCGAGAATGAGCACCTAAATCATCTAAGTATGCTTTGATGACATGCTTGATGTCATGGAAAGCGTATGACATGGCCCGTTGAAACGCCGCTCCAACATTTTTAAGACCAAAAGGCATCTTTTTGTATGCAAAGGTACCCCAGGGACATATGAAAGCTCTCTTATGCTGCTCTTCTGGATAGACAGATATTTGATTATAACCGAAGAATCCATCCATGAAGGAAAAAATCTCATTACATGCACATTCATGCACATTTGATCAATAAATGGTGTGGGGTAATTATCTTTTGGACAAGCTTTGTTCAAATCCGTAAAATCAATGCATACATGGATCGTTCCATGTTTTTTATCAACTAGGACTAGATTAGAAACCCAATCCATTAGAGGAACGGGGTATATAAAACCCACCTTGAGCAAATTTTCTACTTCAACTTTAATAGCTACTGCTTTCCTAGGATTGACCGACTGAAGCTTCTGATGAATCAACTTAGCGTTTTCATACATCTTGATCTCATGTTGAATGATGGATGGATCAATACCAGGCATTTCTTCATAAGACCAAGCAAATACATCCCAAAACTCTTTAAAGAGGTTGGTGTAAATTTGAATCTCTTCAAGGGAACACTCATCTCCAATGAAGACATTTTCTATCACATTAGGGTTCCTATAGATGTTTATCGGTACGGTTCTTGAAATGACTGACGTGTTACCTTTGGCACGGATGTGTGCTGGAGCCAAAGGGTTTGAAACTGTACAAACATCGCTAGTCAGCAGATTGGAGAGCTTGGACTCAACTTCTCGCAATGGGGGAAGAAAATATGAACGATCGTGTAAATATTCCCAAGGTCGATCTACACCCATCATTGCTTCTAAGATTGCTTCCTCAGATGGTAAAATTGTATCTAAGAAATCCATAGCAGAAATAGAGTCAAGGGTCCAAGCTAGGGCCACATCACCATCTAACTCTTCCTCTGAAGAAAGTAGTAGGATGGTCAACTACAGAGTTAACGATAGACTGATATCTAAGCTTTGCTGCAGACATAGGAAATGCCATTCCACCAACTTGTCCTTCATCTAATGTGGTAGTACGCAAAGGCAAGGTCCAAGGGTCTGAAAGATAATGAGTCTACAAGAACTCTCCCCGTGAAGACTCTTTGGAGGATGAAATGACATTGATTCTAGCTATAGGAGCGGGAAAATCAAATGTACCCATCAATGAAGAATACATCCCAACTCTTAGATTCTCGATAGGTTGATGAGGGTTATCCACCAACGGAACAGTAGAATACAAATTTTCTCGAGGGTCAACTGGAGAATAATCCAATTAATCAACCTTAACAATTTCCCCTCATGAGGAAAACAAATGACTCGAAATAGAGTCGAAAAAATGACATCCATTTCATAAATCCAATTTCGTCCTAAGAGGAGATTGTAATCTAGGTTGGCATCAATGATTTCTACTTCGATGTTAACAATCTTTCCTCCAACACATATAGGAAAGGCTGGGATAATCCCATGTGGCCTATGAGAATGATCGTCAAATGTTGTCAAAAGTGTAGGTGAACGAATAGCCCAAGGCAATCCAATGGCCTTCCAACATGACATCGACATGACGCACGTGGAAGCTCCCTCATCAATCACGGTTCAAAAAATGTTAGTTTTCCGGTAAGTAGACTTTATTTGAAAAGCCATACGATGAGCGAGTCTCTTTTTGACATTGAGCATGTCAAAAGTGAGCACTAAGGAATTGTTTGGATCAACTGCCCCTATCGCTGAAAGCAAAGCACTTCATTGAGCTGGACATGACTGGAGTACCTCTAAAGAAGACATAGCGCATGGACTTTGAGCCAGATCCTCAACAGTGGAGTAATTCTAGGTTGCCCTAGCATTAGGGTTGATAGTCGCGCATTTGGCAGAACCTTTCTGTATTCGAGGTATAGACTTGACAGAGGGTTGTTCAATATGAAGTGGATCCATAGTTCCAGGAACAGATTTATCCTTGGCTGTTTCAACTTCACCATAATCACGTGACCATGTGGCCACATTGACATGAGAACCCATCATGAAAACATTTGAGGAATTTTCCCCCTCCTAGTTGCCCCCTGGAGAGGTACCAGGGTTTGAATTCGCGCTAGCAAGAAACTGTTGCCCTTAGGGGAAAGGGTTAGTTAAGACAACTTAGGAGTTAGAAGACCCTTGCTGCACTAACAAGCACTGAGCATCTTGAATTTTTGGGCAGAGATGAGTCAAATGGTCTCCACTGCATAGCTTGCATGGGAACTTAACTTTCTTCTTAGACTCATTCCACCCTCACCAGCATTATTTCCAGGCTTATTCGCATTACCCTTCCCCATCTTGTTTCTTATTTTTACCTCGTCCCTTCTTCTTCCCATCGGAATTTTGATTTCGTTTGGGGTTAGAAGCCTGAACGACGTTTACGAAAGAAGGTTGAGAAAGTGGAGTAGTAGATGGTGTAGCCTGATTGGAAGAAGAAATTTGTATTGACAACTACTGCAATTGGCTCAGAAGGTTCACTGCATTCGCATCAATCGATCCAACAATACTGTCAGCATGCGGGCTTGGCTTCGGTTTGGCTACATCAACCATGGATCTAGGAGCATTAGGTAAGATCTTCTGAAGGGTCCCAGACTAAGAATATATCAGTTCTAATTGTTGGGTGTGAAATATAGCCTTCTCTTCAGAATATACTCTAGACATAGAAACATCCTTGGAGATCTTGGGTTGTAATGATTTTAAAAACCATTCGAGATGGAATTCAAGTGGAATTTCAGTTTGATGAGCCTCTTTCTTCGTCTCCATTCTTGAATATGATCAGAAATGTGAGTGACCATGTCCTGATGAAGATTGGCCAGAAGTTCAGTTCTAGCTTCGTAATGGACAGGCAATTGAAAATGGTTTAAGAAAATGTTAGCCAAATCGGCGAAAGATGTAAAGGTGCCCCAGGAAACTATATATACCACTTAGCTGCATTGCCAGTTAAGGTGCATTGAAATAGTCTCAACCTAATCGAGTCATCGATGAGGGAGTTCGATGAGCACCATAAATGGAACATGGTTACATGGTTGCCTGGGTCTTCCCCACTCTTCCCTTCGAATTTTTGGATATCGGATGGAAGTTTGGTTGGGACCAGAGGCCAGGCTAGATTGTATCTGATTGGATCATTCGTTAACTTAGTCAAGTTTAGCAGATTGAGTGTGGCTAGAAACGGAAGTCTTGGAGGACCTTGGGGTTTCCACCCAGATTGGGCGGGGTTCCCAAAAATTTGCAAAGAATGGCCTGGATTTTGAAAGGCACCAAGTTGTCTGAAGTAGCTAGTAGAACCTGCTGAACCAAAAGATGACCCTTGTGGTCCAACAAAACTCGGAGTTTGACCAACTCCAGCCGAAACACCTCTGTAACTGGCAAAGTTCCCCCCTAACTAATTATTATAAGGAGTTGACAACCCTTCGTAAGGGTTCCAAGCATTAGCTAAGGGTGGAAAATTTTGAAATGAACTAACCGAGGAGTACGATATATTCCCTTGTTGTCTAAATAACGGATTCCCATCTCCCATGCGACTAACCACAGGATTAGTCCAACCCTGAAAGGGATCGTTGCCTTGACTCATGAAAGAAAAAGGCATAGATCCTATCGTCGGATTGGAATGTGGTATATGACCACTTCCAAAAGGAAAACCCTGAAAATATGTTGATCCACTCATCATGGATGTGGAGGCAGTTAATGGTACATTTAATGGAACAGAAGGAATACCTTGAGAAGGCATACCAAAAGGGAAAAGTCAAAAACTGGATGCATGCGCTTGGGAACTTCCACTCGTCGACGGAATGGAAGTAGACCCAAACAAGGATGTGCTAGCAGTAGACCCAAATAAATATGTAGAAGGGATGGAAATGGTTCCTCCCCCTTTACTGATATAGGAGTCTACATACTCGTAGCACTCGTGGTGGATGCCATGCTTCCAACAGTGGTCATTGAAGGGATGTGCATGTGTGGACCTGAACATGAAGGTTTATGTGTCAGAGTCCCAACATATAACACTACGTCTAGATTATCAGAAGGCAGAGGAGAATTCGGAGCTGCTAATGGATCTGAGAGTTCTTCTACCTCAATATTATCTTCTAACTGCAAGAGGACTCGAGAAAGAACTGGGGTGTTCCTCTTTGGCTCTATAGTAGTACCAGTCCTATCTTTTACACTAACTCCCCTAAGCGGAGGATCAATCCCCAATGCGTCAGCTGCCACTGGGTGAAACCCACTGGCAGTATCACTCTGACGCCTTCTAGACGAAGGCTTTGAAGTTGCAGGTGAAAGCCCACGAAGTCTGCAGGACCGTCTAAGCGATCGGTTAGCCACTTTGAATTTTTAAATAAGATCTACTTAAAGACTCAAGAAAATTGAAAGTTAGGTTGACTAGGAGCACATAACACACACTAAAAATGTCCTTAAAAGAATTCAGCAGTCAAACAACTTCCAAGTATTTCCACTCCGGGTGATTAGGACTAGACACGAAAATACAAGAAAGTGAATAATAAGGGCCTTCTGAAAATAGACTGGGGTAATTACACCCTAGGTCTACTAGCAAAGGTATCAGAGGAAGTTACACTGACCTCCAAACAACAGCCTTTGCCGGTGCAAGCCCCCAAGCTTCGCAAGGGTGCCCTCTAGAAGTACCACTAAAAGTGATGCAACGTTGACCTCAAGTGCCACAAGATTCCCCTCCGCAACCACCTGTGTAGATCCCTAATATAGGCAACTAAAGATACCGACTCGTATTAGAAGCCGGGCGAAATAGTCATGAGGTAAGATCTGACAAGTAAGAGAGGAGGTATCTCTCGTCCTTATTTTCAAAAACCGTCGTGCTTAACTCCCAATCACGGAGCTTTCCCGGTCTCCCTAATGTTATTGGATTTTTACTCTCTATTCAGACTTCTACGTTTGACAATTTAGAGTGACCTTGGAGAGTTTACTTTCCTCTCGCCTAATCCAAGGCCCTAAATAACCTAAAACTCATTGGTGTACTTATTGACAATATAAAAAGTTCTAGTTTATTTTATTAGCGTTTGATTTTAAGTGGCTATTCATTTTAAGTTAAAGGGACAATACGGAAGTGAAACTGATGGTGTTCATTGACGCAAAAGAAATTAATGAAAAACTAACTTATATGCAATGCGCTTGTTTGTCCTTCGATGAAAAGCAACTTCTACTTGGGTTCTAAGAAACTTCTATTAAAGCAATAAACTTTTTCCTTTTCTTTTCTTGCAATAGGCTTCACCCTCACAAAAAACTAAAAAAAACTATTGATGCTCTAATGATGTGAAACTACCCTAATGCAAAGTGTACATGATGATGCAAAAATTCTAGGTTACTCTAAAAAGAAAATGAAAGTAATTTGTTTTATAATCCAACTTAAGTGTTTTGAAAGGAATAAGAATTTTGAACACCAAATCTTTCCCAAAACAAGGACTAAACTCAAAAATCCCAAATCACTCTCAAAAACCAAAAGAAACCAAACACAAATTTGGCAAAGAAAGCAAAAACAATGTTTTTGAAGGACTTTTCTTTTTTAAAATAACAATAAAAGCAACTTTTTAAAAGTACTCAAAATGCTACCAAAGACTCAAAGATCGAAAGCAAATCACAAGGAAACTTTGCAAGTTGTCAATTCAACATGAATGAAAACTTAACAAAATAGATGTTTCAAGATGCACTAAATGATCCAAAAGCAGTAAAAAGAGGTTTAAGGCACTGATCAAGAAATCAAGAAAGGCACGCTTTCAAAACTTGTCAAAAAAAAAACTTTCTAAAAGCAAGAAGAAGTGAATGGTCACAAACTTAACAGGAAGCAAAGCAAGAAAACCATAAAAATGAAGTTTGACACAAAGATTGCAAGCAATCTTCTATTCCGGAAAATCAGAACAATCAAGAACCTCTACAAGAATCCTTGTGTGTTCAAACAAAAATGATAACACTCACTATAAAGCAAATCGAGACCAAACACTCTTCAAAATAGGAGAGAACTCGAAACAGTAGCCTCACTGAAAAACTAAAATCTAAAAACAGAAACTGACCACTCAGGAAGCACATAGGCCAAGAAACAAATCTTTCTAGATAAAAAGACTTGGAAAATTGATGCAAAACAAATGTATACGTGACTGTGTCTCTACACAGATGCGCGTACACGCGTTTCAGCAAAAAGAAACCCGCGTATATGTGGCTTCATTCCGGAGAAACTAGCGTGTATACGCTTCTGTAACCCGACAAAGATGTGTATATAAAAGTTTACAAGAAAAAAAAATGAGGCCTAATGAAAAGGACTAGACTTGAAGTCTGAGTTCCTATAGGGGTAGAAAATGCAATCACAGTAAGCAAACTGAAAGCTGAGCCCTGATTGGCACTAAATAACCCAAACTAGGAACAACAAGATTGTTGTCCCTAGTGGAGTCACCAATTCTGTTAAGGGATAAAGTCCCCTAGGGCTTTAGGTCAGAACCCTAGCAGAGCAAGAGTAATCTACAACAAGAAACAAGTAAATAACTCACGCAAAATGCTTAAATTAGCAAACTATGTGAGGAGGTACATACCTAGGGGTCCTTCATTCGGGTAGTTCCAGCCAAGGTTCAAACCCTCTGCAACTCCTCACGATCTTTGAACCTGCAAAATGACAAATTCAAAGACACACAACAGCCTATAGATAAATCATTATAGTGAAATCAACTTTATAGCATATAAGTAGATGGTTAGTTATACATTGAAATAGTCATTCATACATAAACCATAACAATAACATTAGATGCATGAACAAAGTTGATATCAGGAACAAGACAATGTTTCTTTTATTGCAGATAACTATAATCAAAACATAGAAAGAGTTCACGTAAGTCTTCCTCTTCCGGCTCTAAGCTGAACCATCCTCTAGATCTGTCTAGTCCCGGTCTTCAAAACACTCCTTCCATAACCAACACAAGGATATCTCCCATAAGTGAAAGGATATCAAATCTCAAGGAAACGATGGTTTCTTGAACTTGGGGAAGTGCTTGAAGCACAGGGATCTTCAGACTTGATCAGGGGATAATCTTAGCAGAGTAATTCTCTATTTTCTCTCCTCCTTAAGGCCTTCCCATTGAAGTCTTTTTATACTTCTCCCAAAGTAGTTTTTTAGTTGGGAAATAGTTGGGAATAGTTGGGCCACGGGCACTAATAGGTAATCAACAGGTAAAACCCATGATCTCCACCCATAATTAAGGAAATTTTATTTTTTTAAGTGTTTTAAGACATATACATGGGTTGGGTATAGATTGACCCATGTGTACACGCATTTAATACAGGGCAAAGTTGCGTACAGGGAGTAAAACAGTGTTTTTTGAATATTTGGACCAAGTCTAGAAGGAGGGGTTGCCCTAGGCCATAAACCAAGCATCACAAATACATAAGGTGGTATTTGGAGCTATAAAAATATATCATGGTGGTATTTACATCCATATACATATGTACATATAGAAACATCACCAAAACATATATCGAAGAAAATACCAAGACATATACCAAAACACCACACCAAAAATGCTTTGCCTCAATCGACAAACAAGGAAAGATACATAGCTTGCATCTAATATGAAATCTCCCATGTAGCTTCATCGAGCCCAAAGTGATTCCATTCCACCTTAACTTGCTCAATTGCTTGGTTATAGAGCATGAGCACTTTTTTCTGCAATATACACTTAGGCTCCATTTGGAATTCTCCATCTAGTTCCACCTGAAACACAGACCAATCAATCACATGATCAACATATTTAACATAATTCTCAAGAAATGACACATGGAAAACATCATGGAATTTCACTGTTAGAGGCAGTGTGAGTCGATATGATACTAGCCTGATCCTCTTAATGATATTGAAGGGTCCATAAAACCATGGTGCCATCTTGGCACATGATCTAATCCACAAGGAGCTATTCTTTGGTTTGATGCACAAGTACACCCGCTCCCCAACTTGGAACTCCTTGAACAACCTGTTCCGATTTTCATATCTCTTATTCCTATCCTATGATTCCTTTAGATTCTTCTTGATCACTTGCATTTCATGTTCCATGTCTACCAACATGTCTTGTCCAATCAACACCCTGTTAACTGGATCACTCCAATTGATAAGAGTATTGTAACTCTATCCATACAATGCCTCAAATGGGATGATCCTTAAATATTCCTAATACCCATTATTGTAAGCAAACTCAACCAAGGGAAGATACTCTTCCGACTTTCGCTACTGATGCATCACATAAATCCTCAACATGTCCTCCATATCCCTTTGACCCTCTTTGTTTGTCTATCTGTTTGTGTATGATAAGTTGTACTGAAGGCAAAATCTATGCCTAAACTTGCAAATAACTCCTTCCAAAACTTGGAAGTGAAATTTGCATCCCTTCCTGACATAATATTCTTCAAAACTCCATGAAATCTAACCATATCTCTAATCACCACCTATGCCACATCCTAGCTGAGAATGTAGACTTCACTAGAATGAAGTGTGCAACCTTTGTCAACTTCTCCACAACAACAATGATGGAATCATGTTGTCTCATTGTCTTCAACAACCCTGTGATGAATTCCATGGAATTGAACTCCCATTTCCACTCTGGAATCATGATCGGTTGTAGCAGTCCACCTGGATGTTTACATTCTACCTTTACTCGCTGAAAATCAAAACACCTAACCACAAAATCTGGTACATCCCTCTTTAGATTTGGCCAAGAATAAAATTTCTTCAGAGCAGTCAATTTGCTCTAATAACCACGGTGACTTGAATAGGGTTTCGCCTGAAACTCTCTCAAGATCACCTTCTTGAGCTCACTTCTATCCAACACATATATCTTGTCTCTAAATCTAACCAATCCATCCATTGTAAGGAAATAGTTCACAACCTTTGAACCTGCACATGTACCATGACCTGTACTTATACCTATACTTGTACCTATACATGTAGCTTTACCATTACCTATACCAATACTATCACTTCTACCTATACATGTACTATCACATGTACCTGTACCTAAATTCTGCTGCAACCTATGCATAATCTCTATGTACCTAACATTCGACTGATATACATGCAATATCCTATCCTGTAATAATGTCCCATAGGAGCTCATAGTTGCTAAGTGAACTACCTGTACCTTCTTGCTGAGAGCATATGCCACCCTATTCTATTTACCTTTAATGTAGATCTCGAAATCAAACTCATTGATTGTGGCCAACCATCTAGATTGTTGGTTGTTTAGATTCGGCTGGTCAACAAATACCTCAACCGAATCTGATCACTCATTAGTACAAACCTCTTTCCGAGAATATAGTGCCTCCACATCTTCAATGCATGTATGATTTTTACTAATTCAAGATCATGTGTTGGGTAGTTCTGCATGTGCTCATTTACTTTTCATGACTCATAACATATCACTTGTTCATCCTACATAAGGACTCCACCAAGTCCTCTCTTGGAAGCATCTGTGCATACTATAAATTCTCTGTCCAGATTTGCAATTTGTATCTCTGGTGCATGTGTCAACAATTGCTCAAAACCAACCTCAGACTCCTCTGTCCATTCAAACTTCTTACCTTTCCTCTGAAACTATGTGATAGGATAAGTAATCAGTAATAAGCTCCTAATGAACCTCCTATAATAGCATGTCAACCCCATGAAATATCTCACCTCATCCACACTCTTAGTATCTACCCACTCCATGATGGCCCTTATCTTCTCTGGATCTACTGCAATTCCCTCCTTGGAGACAACATGCCCCAAGTAATGTAGCTCAGTCTGAAATAAAATACACTTGCTGAGCTTAGCATATGGTTGATCCTCCCTCAACAACCTCAACAATGCTGCTAAATTCTCGACATGATCTTCCTCATTTTTAGAATATACCAATATATTATCAATGAACACAATAACAAACTTATACAAATATGGATGTAACACATTATTCATCAAGCAAATAAACATAGCTGGAGCATTAGTTAGGCCAAGTGGAAATACAACAAAGTCATAATGCCCATACCTGGTCCAAAAAGTTGTCTTGTAAATGTTCTCCTCTTTGATGCGTACATAATGGTATCTGGACCTTAAATCAATCTTCAAGAAAAATACTGTTGCTCCCTTATGTTGATCAAACAAGTCATCAATCCTCGATCAAGGGTACATATTCTTGATGGTCACTTTGTTCAACTGCCTGTAGTCAATTCATAATATGAGAGTTCCATCTTTCTTCTTCACAAACAATATTAGTGTGCCCCAAGGTGATACACTTGGCCTAATGTATCCCTTGTCCAACATTTCCTTCAACTATAAATTTAACTCCACCAACTGAGGTGTGCTCATCCTGTACGATTATTTTGATGCTAGATCCACCCCTGACACTAACTCAATAGAAAAGTATGCCTCCCTGTGAGGTGTAAACTCTGTAATGTCTTCAGGAAATACATCCTCGAAATTTTGTAAAACCGGGTACCTGCTCAAAACATTTGCATCCTCAACTTCCTTACCCTTGTCACTAGAAATGTGTACCACAAATAACACACACCCTTTTCTGTGACTATGCTTTGCTTGCATGGCTGTCACCATCCTAAATGATGTGGCATTCTTCTTTCCTTGCAAGACTCTTGGTTCCCCATTGTCATCCAAGCACTCAATAACTTTTTCATAACAATCCACCTTGGTTCTTTGAAGATACAACCAATCCATTCCCAACAACATATCATATGATCAAAATGGTAATACATTCAAATGTGATATGGTAGGCATACCATTCAAATCAAATGCACAAGCTCTTACCCAATGATGAACTCGCTTCTTTGTACCTATAGCTAACTGCACTATCCAAGATTCTGCATGTAATTCCTTACTCAAACCACACTTATCCACAAATTTAAGACTAACATAACTATAATTAGATTTAGGGTCAATCAAAATAGAAATAAATTGATCACAAAGCTTACCATCCATCTCAATGATAGATGCTTGATGGCCTTCCTGTTTGTTATCCAATGTTGCATAGATACGAGGAATACTATGTACAATATCCCCAACAGTCTGTGCATCCTATGCACTGTATATCTTAGGCCTACCACCCTGATAATATGGACAATGTATCATGAGATGATCTCCTCCAAAAGTCCAACACTACACGGGCTCCTTATTCTTCTCCTCATATCGATGTCCTTGTCCTCTATATGTTGTATTAAACCTCGTAAGTGGTGCAAAATTCACTTTATTACCTGAATCATGTGGTCTTACTCGATTCTTGTCCCATTTTACTTTTTTCTTGGCATTAAATTTCCAATCTATTTTAGTCACAGCATTGCACTTTGATTTTCATAGATCTAGGCTCATCGAACTCAATCCTATATTTGAATGCCATTGGTAACCCACTAGTGAATCTTTGAATCTTGGCCTTCTGATGAGCCTTAGTATTGCAACAAGAATTATGCAACTCCAAAGGCTACCAACTTTAATTATCAACTCAGGGTTCATACAAACTTAAGAGGTATCGACACTATATGTGCAACATACAATGTGTCCTTCTTTTGTTGATCTGATGTAATGGAGTGAATGTCATGAAATCAAAGAAAGAATGAAATTGTTACTCTACTCAAAAGAAATGGAAATGCTACTTTATCAACTTGTAAATGCTAACTAATCAATTTATGAAAGGAAAAAGGTTAATCTACTTGCATAAATAAAGTTATTTTATCTTGCATAATTCATAAAACTACCAATCAGAATCACATGTACCATCTACCTAGTTCACTTGCTTGTAAATCAGTAACCAACTTGCATCATACTTGTGATAAATAAACTAAGTCTACTCTATTTTTGAAGTGAATAAAAGGAATGGTTGGAATGATTTGGAGCTTCCCCTGATCATAAAATCATATCTGGGCTTCAAAACTGATGAAGGAAAGTGGTGATATAGGTTTGCTACAGGAAGGGTCAAATTTGCTACAGGAGAAGACATAATTGCTATAGGAGGAGATAACTCACCGAATGCCCAAGTAAATCAAATTAAAATGGGATGGGAAGAATTTTTTAATGATTAGGATGTCTTAGGTCTCTATTCCAATTGGAATCACTCCCAAATACGCTTGTTCACAAGTGCTAAAAAATAGTAGAAAATTACTAGTCTAAAATCTGGAAATTTGAGAACTAGTGAAATAGTTAACCTATCAAATTCCTAAGCTACTAAAGTGAAAATGAAATGGGGTGATTTTTTTTATGATCTAAATAAAGTGTAATAAACTCAAATGAAGCTCATTAAAATTTTCTAAAAAATAGCAGAAAATTACTACTATTTTTCTACAAGGACTTCTAGAAATTCTATATTCATGAACTAGTAACTCAATCCAAGTAGCTCAATGAGGAAGATGAATTTTCAAAGCTATTATAAAGATGAATCATCCTTGTGACTCTGTAAATAACCTTCAAAATAAATCACTTCAACCATTAATGCAATATTATAGTAAAAGAAGCATGAATACTAAATGCAAAAATAAGATAAACAAGAATAAGAAATGCATGTGAATAAAAAGTGAAAAGAAGAAAATATAAATATCAAAAAGGGCTTAGAGGCTCCTAAGATGACCAAGCCCAAAGATACTCAGAGTCTATTGAAGGAGACCAATATTTATAAGCTAAAAATGACACCAATCTTCATTATTTAAATCAATCTAAGTACATCTATGTTAGAAATGAAAGTGGAGCTACAAAAATACATGCGTCTAAAGGCAAATTCGAGTTGGTACTTATAAAAAATGACGAGGAAGCATTCTCATTGAAAGGAGGAAACTTTCCCCTCCAAAATGCCTCAAATAGTGGATCTGGTTCCCAACACTAGGAATTCGCTCTCACAGATTTTCTCAATCATTGGAGCTCTAGAATTTTTGCAATAATTTCATACTATCTTGTTGATTTATTATCCAATATTTATCCTCCTGTAGTAGGGATGAAGTCCCTATATTATCTCCTTCTCCAAATCTTCATAGTCTACCCAATATTCTCACAATATTCTTCAAAAATAAATAATATTAGGCACAAATATGAAATTATCCATAAACCTTCCTAATGAACCTATTAAAGTTAACAATATGTCATCTAATGCAAAAAGAGAGGTTTAATGTGTTGAAGGATGATAAAATGGGCCTTAATTTATGTCTAATTTGGAGGCTCATCACCTTCTCCTCCTTGAGGCAAGGAACATACCTCAGTAGCTCCAAGAACTTGCTAGTCTACTCATCATCTATCATAGACCCCATCTTTAGCTCATATAATTCTTTTTCCCTATCATCAAAGTATCTCTCTAACAAATACTTCTTCTTGAATAAATGCTCAAACTCACTCCAAGTCAAATATTCCTCATGTTACCTCTGACATTCTTCATGTTGGTGGGCTCCAGTATTGCAGTAATAATGTTGCAACTCCTGGGACTCCCTTCTTTACTTTTATCAACCTGGTAGTTCATAACAAACTTGAAAGCGACAGTGCTATATGCACAAGAACTAGCTCTTGCCGCAGGCTGTCATTGGATCAGCTGGCATAAGTCTGCTAGGAGCTTAAGCCAATTTCTATGAGCTCTTAGAAGAAATTTTTAATTGTGATGGACAAAAGCTAACTCAAAGGAGGCTAATCTACTTGTAGAAAGAAGCGAAAAGCTGAAAGGAAATGCAAACCCTAGCAAAACCTAGTTTTACCGACTAACCCTACTAGTGCAAGAAAAAGGATGAAAGCTACAGAAATGGATGCCATTGACTCTTGGGTAGGTTTAGTGCATGTGTCTAAGCTACCTCTGAGGTGAAGTCTGGAAAGAACATCTTTTTGTATTTTTGAGTAAGTTGGCAAAGTTATTATGCATGTGCTTTGACTATTTCTTTCTGTGCATAGGTTGATTGGCAAAAGGAAATGCTTGCAGGAGGTTGGGAAGGTGATAAGAGGTCCTAAGGGGTCCCTAGCACCCTTCTAGAGAGTTTCACAGTGATTAAATCTCAAGAAACAACTTTCATGAGCTTCTACAGGAAGTCTGCAGGGGTTCTACAGGATGTTCTGTAGCTTCTACAGGAAGTTCTACAGAATGTTCCGAAAGAGGATTTTGGAGGGTTGATCGTGGAAGGAAGGTGAAAAGTGGGTATGGAGGTTAGATAAGGGTGTGAAGAGTCTAGGACTTGGTGAATGAGGATGAAGAGTGATTAAGGCAATTGGGTTGGTTTGAAGATAGGAGAAGCAATGTTGCACAAGAATGTAGGAATTAGGGCAAAGTGAGAAAATGTGGCAAATGAAAGGCAAGAATCTGAGCTAGAGAATGAAACAGGTTTTATTGATTGGGTAAGGGTAGGTGAGGAGGTATCATAGGGGCTCTGCACATTATTTTCCAAACTGATCAAACAAAGACTAGGAAAATCAAAGATCTAGCTACTTTAACCTAATTTGACCTAATTACTAGAAATCATGATGGACAGAAGTTTATTGGTAGAAAATCATGTAATACAACTATGAAAACCAAACAAGAATGGATCTAAGCATGTAATCACAACTGGTACCAAATTTTGCAACTAAGAATCTAACACTAGCAATTGCATGAAGAAGCAAGACAGTGATTTTATGGCAGCAAGGACACCTTGGTCTCAGCTCATGGTCCCAAGGAGGGAGTGGTGAGATAAAGGGTTTCTTTATGGCCCTTTTCAAAGATATTTTCTGTTACCAACCTATTAAATCACCCTGAAACACGAACAACTACTTCAATCATCAAAAATGGACTAAGTAACCAAGCAAGATTGTAACCTACTAGCAGAAATTATTTGAAGGCAACAAAACATATAATAGTACACAGAGGAGGTCCTGGCACTTGGGTTGGGCCCAATCCCAAAAGCTATAAGCTCCTAAGAAGAAGCTCAGAGCTGAAGCAAAATGAAACTAATCTCCATTATTCAGAAAATAACCATGTCACAAAAATGTTTACAGCAAAAGCTCCAAAATGAGCAAAAAAACAGAGAAGCACTAGAGTGAAAAATACAAATGTTCCAAAAGTAAACTACAAAGGCTAGAAGCCTTCCTTCTTATACACTACGAGGACCTCCAACAGCCCTCCTTAACTCAAGGGGCTCGGCTTCTCAAACTGCAAGTAATTAGGCACTTTACAAAACGCTGCTCGCCTGCCCTTGCGAATCATCTTCAGTGGCCTGCTGAACTCCGAGCTGATGGTGGAGAATTCGAGGAAGGGGCCATTTAGTGCAAGAGACACCCTTCCTATGAATCCTCAGCCTTGTTCCCTTGTGTTTGGTTTTCAACTGGCTCATAAATTCTTGACCTTGATCCAAAAGTTGTCCAAAAATCTGCAATAACCACATATTAGACTCCATGGTCAAGTGACTACTCTCATTCATTCAATCAACATAAATATACTCAAAATCATGCATTAACTATGAAGAATGGTAGATTAATCATGAACAATAGGCAATAATGAGCCCAATAAGTTACCTATTTTTGGGGCTCATCATCACCCCCCTGCAAAAAGGGTTGCTCATCCTCTGAGCAACTAATCCAGCTCATCATCTTTGATTGCTTTGACTGTTTCTCTCACATCCCAGGCTTCTGAGGTGATGTCTTCTTCTTGGTCATGAAATCCTGCTTTTATTTCTACTTCGTCCCACTGCCTGTGTTCCTCTTCTTATTTAACTCCTTCCAGCATTCCTAAAAGCAAGGGAGGGCTAAACTTTAGGCCGATCCAGTTGGCTTGCAGATTTTGCATTAACTGTTTATAGAGGGGTACTCTTGCCAAGGCTTCCCTCATCCTTGTTGGGGAGTGATATTCTTTTATCTTCAGAATGTGGGACAGTGTGTTCCACCTCCTTGTGCAAGCATGAATACAGTTATCCCCCAACACTCTTTCCATGTCCTCAAAATGAGCAATGGCTTGAGCTTTTCGTTCAATGTAATCTGACAGAACCTGAGGGTTATTAGCCAGGTGCTGGTGGGCATATATTAAGGTTAAGGGATCCTCCGGCTCTGCTCTGATCACGAGTGGCTCACTTAGCTCCCTGTTCATGAGATTTCAAATCTCAACTTCCTTTTCTCCTCATGATTTAACCAAGAGGCCATGGCCATAAGTTGCACATCTCCCACTGTAGCATTGGGGTCCCATAGGTTCATGTTAGGAAGGGTCAAGTTGTGTAGATAGAATTCTAATAATTTGGCCTTACCCTCTGCTGAGCTACTGTCACACAAAGCCTTGAATTGATGGTAATTTTGAAATGGAATGGTGCCCCTTTGGGTTAAGGTGTTAATCTGGAACTGCAACCAATCATATTTAAGATATAAGGCATATGACTTGGTAGGTTGCCTACACTGCAAGGCCTCTACTTCCCATCTGGCCATGCAGGCCAGTTGGGCCTCCTTTTCTTGTACCTGTTGTTTTAGAGACTGTATTTCCTCTGTTGCCTGTAACTCTTTCTCTTGTAGCTGCTTTGTTAGCGCCTCAACCTCAGCCTGCAGCTTGTCCTCTCTCGGCTATTCAACAGAAGTTTCTTTGTCTACTGGAGGCCTTTCATGTTGCTGCTGTTCTCCCAAGATGGGGGCCTATCTTCACTATGACTTCCCTAGAGCTGCAGCTGCTGTTTCAGCAGCTCATGCTCTTCCTGTAGTTTGACCCTTTGACTGCTCTCCACATGCCTTACCATGGCCAATTCTTTTCTTGATTCCTTGAGTTGTTCTTCCAGGTGGCCTATGTCTGCCACACCCTTGGACTTCGCGATCCTCATCCAAGTGTGAGTCCTAATCCTTTCTTCTTCCAGTGCAAAGAAAAGTGGCACTGCAAATTTCTGGGGAATTATCTTCCCGGCTTCTAACAAGTTATAGTATGAGCCCAAGCTAGGCTGAGGGCTTGGTTCCAATATTTCCTTTGTCTTTTCTTTTGCCTATGAGTGTTTGGCCGCCTTTTCCTCCAGTTTCGCGGTCTCCCTTAGCTGAGCTAGAGTTTCCTGTAGAGATTTCTCAGCTTCCTGTAGAACTGTTTTTCAGTCCAACATCTTAATTCTCTCTCTCCAGGTGGAGGTTTTTGGGCTTGCTCGTTCATAGGTGATGGATATATTTGAAGGAGATCCTTATTTTGTTTTAGGTGTTGTGTCCTCGATGACAATTGGAACCTTTGAGGTTGGGGTCTGCCTGCTTTAATCCGTGTGCTCCTCCTTGCTTTAAAGTACATGGAGGTTTGCCTTTTTCTCTTCCCTTTTTGTTTTGGAGGTGTGCTTAAGGCGGCAAGCACAGTTGCTACCTCTCATGCTAATATCTCGGGTGATTTATCCTCTTGCTGTAGAAGTCCCCGTGTCAACTGTTTCTGTCTGTGCTGCTGCTATTTCAGGATGTGTCTTTTCCTTTTGTTTCTGTGTGCCTATTTTGGCTATGACAGCCTTCATTTGGGGTTTTTCAGTCCTCCCTGCTCTACTTTGCATTCTCTTTTCCCGTGGTGTTTGTGTTGTTGTCTGCGCCTCTATTTTAGGCTCAGCGACCTAGCCCATTTCTCCTTTTTCTTTCTGTTCTTGCTGTGCTTGAATGTCCTGTGTTCCTTCACCATTGGTTTTCTCACCTTATTCAATGCGTTATCCTTCCTCACTGCTGGATGGGGTGATATGTTTAGCCACAATTCTAATGTTGTCACCCCTAGACATTTTTCGGAAGATTTCCCAAGATATGGGGACAGTGTAGGTGTGCAGGGCATCTTCCACTAATAGTTTGATGAGCCCATGGTGGGCCAACTGATCTGGGATCCCCTCATTCAATTTTGTACCACATTCAATTAGTGACTGAAGAAGAAAATAGGGAATTCTTAGTTTCATTGCTGGAGGTAAATCAATTCCATGTCTAAGTTCACACAACAACCTGAAATGATAACCATAGATGATCCTAAATCTTCCTTCACTGGTAATGTACTTCATGATTTAGAAACTGACTTCACTCCAGAGAGGAGGCAAGCTGGTTCTCCTCACCCCGTTTTTGTCTTCTACAAGATGTTCCTCGGGCAGAAAGAATGCTTTCTTGGCAACTTGGCCTAATTCCCTCTCTTCTTTGCTCCAAGGGAGCCCTAATGGTAGACTGGTGACTCAACTGGTGAGCTCAGGGGTAAGTTCTAGGGTCAAACCCCTAAAACTAACTGTGGCTTGTGTCTTTGATTGAGGTCTTATGGACATTAAAAATTCATCAGCTATCTCCTCGTCATGACCTGAATTTTGTCAAAGAATGACATCCAATTGGCTCACATGAAAAGGTTCACCACCTCAGGGTGCTCATGCAATTTGCTGGAGTCCAAGAGTTCTTTCCTTATGAATCCCCTTGGCATGGTAAAAGTGGTTTTTATTTTTTATTTTTATGCTATGGTCAGGAAAGGGAATGCTATTTATGGTTTCCCCCTCGACTCAAGGAAGAATTCCTCAGTTGTTCAATGTCAATTAGCAACAATTCCCTGGTTTCATGACTGTTGTTACCCAAGACTCTGCTATCTGTTTATGAAAGGAAGAATTTTGTTTCTCCGGATAGAGTACAGAGATCAGGTTTTCTTCTCAGCACACATACAGATATGCAAATTTAATTTTTTTTTCATACATAGGCTAGCCCCCATAGCTGCATATATCTCCCTTATAGGAGAATTCTTTTAAAAAACATGAAACGTGGAGGAGAATCTTGATGCAGAAACAACTGGGAAACCCAGTGCAATACACAGGCAAACGTTTTTTCAATTCACAGGCAGATTGTTTTCCTCTGATTCCCCAATCTGATGCTGTTAAATTCACTACCTTTTCAAAACATACCATGCATAGAAGATTTTTTCGAGCCTACCTCGTTTGGAGCTCCTAATTTGATAAAGAAAAATCCCTGGCTTTCCCGCTCTGGAAAGCTGTGCAATATTTCCTGTAGGACTCTTCCTGTAGAAGACCCCCCCAGTTCCTGTAGAATGTCACTACGCCTTTGAGCAAGCCCGATACACGGGAGATTTTCGAAAACAGGTAGAAATTTCAGTGGAGGATGACTGGATAACAGTTTTTGGAAGCAGAGGACGCGTACTCCAGTCGAGGACGTTGCAAGTGCAAAATGAGCAGAAGGTGGTGTGAGTTTCAGCGGAGCATCTTTTAACTTTGGCGTGATTCGTGTTGAGGGAATGAGGTGGCTGGACTAGACCGTTGATCTGACATCACAACCATGATTTCTCTGTGTTTTACTGACTGCCATCACCTCTCCTCTACCGTTAACTGCTGCCACCACTACCAGTCCCAATGATTTTTCCTTGAATGGACACTCCACACGTGTTGGATGCACATCTCGTCAGCGATTGTGAATGTAACTGGGCTCGTTCAGATCTCATGAGGCTATGTAACTGGCTGAGGGTGGCCAGTTGACTAGCCACCGATTCCATTCGATCCGAACCATTTCCATAGGCATGCAACTTTTGAAATATAATTTATGCAATTGAAAAATGAGTTTAGGCACTTACCTGTGTGGTCACGGCCACACTATGCAGATTTCAGGTCTTGGAACCACTCCTTCGTGTGCTTCTGCTTCATGCACGGGTTTTGGAACCCATTCCTTCGTTTGTTGATGCTACATGCACGGGTTTTGGAGCCTATCCTTCGTTCGTTGATGCTGCATGCACTAGTTTTGCTTGGCTTCGGCTGCTGATGATATTTTCACGTGCAAGATGAGCCCTGTGCATGTTTCCTTTGTCATTTTCAGTTGTCCCCGTCTCTAGAGTATGTCTTCCAGAGGGATCAGCTACTACAGGATTCCTGTGGAATGTCTTGTAGCTGCTTCTCCTCCAGGGATGCAAGCTAAATGAGTAGGGCTATACTGCTGATGAGGGATTTGGATGATGAGGAGTCCAGATGGAGATTGACAGGTAAGGTGGGCGAGACACTACTGCTTGAGTTGTTACTAAAATAACAGGATGGGTGCAGCGGAGGTGCAAGGAGATGAAATAGGGTGAAATATGGTGATGGATGGAAATAGGGGTGCTTGAAGACCTAACAGGCATATTCCAACCTTCAAATTCTCTCCCAAGATCAATTTTGGCCTGTCTGAAGGGTCTACAGGAACTTCCTATAGAAGCTACAAAACTTCCTGTAGAAGGCCCAAAACTTCTTGTAGAAGGTGAAATATTGACCCGAATGTGATCAAATCTTAGGAAAGGGGAGTGGTCATGGAGGAAGTGCTTGTGAGGGGTGTTGGCAGCCTGAGGCTGACCTTTGTCCTCATTTTATGCGACCCTCCTAACCTGCAATGTCTTCCCTACAACTTGCAATTGTTCAACAGAAGTTAGGTTTATTCCTTGTTTTTTTCTCTTTTCTTTTTCCTTTTTTCCTCTTTTTTTTTTTTTTGAGAGATAGCTAGGGTGCCTCCAGGAGGTTTTCACCATCACTGTCTGCCCCGGGCGCGTCAAAGAGGTTTTCACCCAAGGATCTTTTTTATTCTTTGTTTGTTTTTTCTTCTTCTTTTTTTTTTTTTTGATGATCAAGGTGTGGGTGGAGTAGAAACAGGGCCCTGCTCCACTACCAACACTGATTTGTCCAAAGTTTCAATGAACTCCTACCTAGAAAGGGGTTTCCTATAGATTTTCAATCGATGCCCATTGACGAGCATGGGGATGGCTTCTTCATCAATGGTCCTGATGAGAACTGAACCATTGTCGTTGCATGTCTCCACGGTATATGGTCCTAGCCACCTTGTCCTCAACTTCCCTTTGAAATACTTGTATCTTGAGTCATATAACAACGCCCAATCTCTGGGCTGAAATTACTTTTTGTTAAGGTACCGGTCATGCTATATATTTCTCTGGAGTTGGACCACTTCTGAGTGGAGGAGGGCTTGCATTCTCTGTTCATCCAATCCATTCAGTTGTAGTAATATGTCCTATTGTGCATGGCTGAGGTCTAGGTCCAGTTGAGCTACCAACCTCAATGTGTTGTATTCGAATTCTATGGACAGGAAAGCCTTCTTCCCGTAGACCAGCTCATAAGGTGTGAAACCTATTGTAGTTTTCCAAGTGGTGTTGTAGGCCTAGGTGGCCTCAACCAAGCGATCTGCCCAATCCTTTCTAGTACTATTCACCACTTTGGTCAAAATCTCCTCCAAAGCTCTATTAGTGACTTCCACTTGCCTATTTGCTTGCGGATGATAAGGGGTGGAAGTCCCGTGCTTAATCTTGTGATAAGCGAGTAGGTTTTCAATCAGATTAGAGGTAAACTGACTCCCTTAATCTGTGACTAATTCCCTTGGGTAGCCAAACTTGTAGAATATATTTTCCCTCAAAAACTCAGCCACTTTCTCTTTTGTCGCTACCTTGATTGCGTTTGTTTCTGCCCACTTTGTTAGGTAGTCTATGCACATAATGATGTAAGACTTTTGTTTTGAAGGAGGGTTGATAGGACCCACAAAACCCATGCCCAACTTCTCAAATGGCTCGAAATTCACTTGAGGTTGGAGGGGCATTTCATCCCTCGGAATCGATTTCCCCATCCTCTGACATCGGTCACATTGGCTGATGTATCTTCTGACATCTTGATGAAGAGCGGGCCAATAGTAGCCTGCCTGTAGAATTTTAAAGGCAGTCCCTTTTGCTGCAAAGTGGCCTCCACACGGTCCATCATGACAGGTTAGGAGGATGTCAAAAACTTCCTCCTTCCTAACACAATGCCTCAAGATCTGATCTGGGCCAAGTTTAAATAGGTTGCCCCCAATCCAAGTGAGTGGGGCACTTTTCCTCACAATTTTTCTCTTCTCCTTTGAGGATAGGTGCGGAGGGAACTGTGCTGAAACCAAGTAATTTTCTATATCAGCAAACCAGGGAGGGAGTATTGAAATAACAAATAGGTGCTCATCTGGCATTTGATCATCTATCGTCCCGTCTTCACCTGCAGGCAAATCTAGTCCAGACAGAAAGTCAGCAACAGCATTTTCCTTACTTGGCTTATCAACAATTGTCAAATCAAATTACTGCAACAAAAGTAACCATCTAATGATATGAGCATTTACATCAGGTTTATTCATTAAATACCTAATTCCAGCATGATCAGTGTGCACAAATGTTTGATAACCAGTGATGTAGTGTCTGAACTTGTTTAGGGAATGGAATACGGCCAGGAGCTCTTTCTCGGTTACAGTATAGTTCAACTCTGCCTTAGACAAGTTTTTGCTGACAAAGTATATGGCATATGGTAATTTCTCTTCAACTTGTCCTAAGGCTGCCCCTATGGCTTTGTTCGAGGCATCAGTGTGGATGTGGAAAGGTAGGGCCCAGTTTGGACCTCTCAAGATTGGGATGGTTACTAGCTTATCTTTTAACTCAACCAGAGCCTCTTGACAGTTGTTAGCCCATATAAACTCAACATCTTTCCCTAAAATACCAAACAATGGCGAGGCTAGCTTACTGAAATCTTTAATGAATCTTCTATAATATCCTGCTAAGCCTAGAAAACTCTGAACATCTCTTACCTTTTGGGGAGGTGGAACCTTTTGGATGATAGCATTTTTGTTGGGATCCACCTGTAATCCTTGCTGAGAAATTGTATGTCCTAGCACAATCCCTTCAGTCATCAGGAATTCACATTTTTCGGGACTGAGGGACAGGTTCATCTTAATACACTTGGTTAAAACTTTTCCTAGGTTAGCCAATGCTTCTTGGAAGTTGGACCCATAAGGAGTAAAGTCATCCATATAGATTTCTACCGAATCATGGACCAGCTCAGCGAATATGCTCACTACTGCTCTCTGGAAAGTGGCAGGAGCATTGCATAACCCAAAGGGAAGGACCCGGTAGGCAAAGATACCCCATGGACAAGTGAAGGTGGTCTTATCTTGGTCCTTCGGGATGATTTGGATCTGATTATACTTGTTGAACCCATCTAGGAAAGAAAATAATTTCTTCCCTGCCAATCCATCTAACACTTGGTCTATGAAAGGCAAAGGGAAATGGTCCTTCTTGGTGGCTTTGTTAAGTTCTCATTAATCTACACAGATTCTCCACTTCCCGCTTTTCTTGGGAACCAACACCAGATGAGAGACCCACTCACTATCAGAGATGGGGTAGATGAATCCTGCATCCAACATCTTTTGCAATTCTTCTTTGACAATGTCCTTAAGGGCTGGATTCATTCTCCTTTGAGGCTACATGACCAGTTTACAATCCTCTTTGATGTAAATGTGATGGGTGCAGACCGAAGGGTGGACTCCTTTCATCTCCTTATAGCTCCAAGCAAAAGCATCCAAATGGTGGTTCAAAAGGCTACACAACTCCTTTTCCTGAGAAGGGGATAGAGATGAGCTGATCTTCAAGGTTCTTCCAGGGCCAAATTCCACACTCTTAACTCTGGGAGAGGTTGGTCCACTAAAGCGCTAGCTTGGGTACCTTCCACCAACTCCTCTGGCAGCACCCTGGGAGGTGGATTTTGAATCAAATTCTCAATTAGGTCATCCTTGGTTTGAGGACCTCCCCTGGTGGCTTCTACTGTGCACAATGGTGCAGAGTAGACTTCATCCTTATCTCCCTCCTCCAACCAGAGAGGTAAATCATGCTCTAATAGAGGTTGGGCAGGAGGATATAGGACTAGCTGTTTGGACATAGGTCCATTCTTGATGGTCATGCTCCCTTCTTGACAACTGATGTAAGCATCCATAGTAGCCAACCAAGGCCTTCCCAAAATGAGGGGATATCCAGTGAGTTTTGCCTTTGGTTGAAGGGCCAAGAAGTCTGCAGGGTACTCCCAAGAATCAACAGAGACCAGGACATCTTCCACAATCCCTTCGAGAGTCACGGTGGAGCGATTTGCTAACTGCAGTATTGTTGAGGTCTTTCTCAAGGAACTTTGGAGGTTAAGTTTGAGCATAGTGTCCCTGGTCATCACATTAATGGCGGCCATAGATCAATCATGGTGTGGGGGATTATGGTGCCATTAATGTGGACATCAACTACAGGACTCCCAGGGTCCAAATATTTTGGATAGATTACTTGTTCCAACATTAGATAGGACAGTTGTCCTATGACATTGATAGTTGGGGCATCTGTCTTGCGCTTGCCTGGGTGCCTGAAACGCTTCTCGTTGATCAATTTGTTGTAGATTGGTACATCTTTTATGGCCTGGAGAAGTGGTATTTTTACACACAACTGTTTAAGTTCTCCTAGAAGTTTAGTCTCCTATGGGTTTGGTTGCGTGGTTACCGTTAGTTTCTCAGGAAAGGGTGGAATGACTTTAGGTTCACTTTCCCGTTTTCCTTCCTCATCCTCCGGAGGAGGTTGGCGATCTGGAAGGACCTTCCCAGATCGTAGGTTAATCTCCTGAATCTCCACAATGTAGGTAGGGCATGTTGTCTCTCCAATATATACCTGTTAGGCCTGTCTGTTATTGGGGTTCAAGTTCGGTTGAGCAGGCATCTGGGGCTGCCTTAGAGGAGTAGGAGGTAATGATTGAGGTCGAGCAGGTGGTGGAGGAAAAATAGCGGGAGGAGAGTTGTATTGGGGCCTCCACCTCAGCTGAGGTGCATTCCACTAAGGTTGTGGCTGAACATGAGAGTGAAACGAATGAGCAGCAGGTGGAGTATGGTATTGAGATGGATAAGACCAAGGAGGAGGTGCAGACCAGGAAGGATGAGCACGGGGGGCCCAAGAAGGTATATGAGCAGATTGGTTGGGGTGGTAATAAGTTTGGGATGTCCCTTGCACCCCCTACTGGTAAGGTCTAGATCCATGCGGCCTCCTTTCGTTGAGGAAGTAGAGTGGTTCAGTGGCTCCCTCGGCCCCTTGGTACATGGCTTTAAGTCTGGGCAAGGTTGGGCATTGGTTTGTAGGGTGGTCTTCCTCACAAATGAAACATATCTGCACGGAGTGCAATGGACACTTGTTCTTAATATGCTTCCTTGTGCATCTGGGACAAAAGATGGCCAAAGCCCTCTCAGCTTCCTCTTTCTTCTGTTGGATTCAGAAAGTATCCAGTTGCATGGGAATGGTCTGTCTCATCTCACTTTTAAGGTCTTCCATTTGATTTGTAAACTCATGTTTGGAGAAGGTGGCACTGGCTGAAAGTGGATTCCCCCTACCTCTTTTCTGGGCTGTCTTAGAGTGGTTTCTAAACACAGTCTTTATGTCCTCATAAGGTAGTTGTTAAATGTCTTTGTCGGCTAGAAAATGGAGGGTATCTAGAAGGTATTTAGGGACTCCTTGGAGTAGAACCAGCTTCAGAGATTTCGGTTCAAGTGTGCACTTGGCCCTTTTATAACTAAGTTGGAACCTTTTTTCTTAGTCTTCTAAAGACTCATCACTTCCCATGGTCATGCGAAAGATTTCTCCCTTCGTTTCCTTTGACCTACAGTAGTCCCGGTATTTGTTGTTAAAGGCTTGCTACATTTGAGCCCAAGTTGTGATATTGTTTCCAG
The DNA here is from genome assembly GCA_000404065.3 of Pinus taeda. Lineage (NCBI taxonomy): Eukaryota > Viridiplantae > Streptophyta > Pinopsida > Pinales > Pinaceae > Pinus > Pinus taeda. The sequence goes on from APFE031675036.1 coordinate 68,371, forward strand.
GTAACCCCATGAACCAGTGTAGGGATGCATCCTTGAGGGTAGAGGGAAACAATTTCAACTTTTGCTCGTCTTCTGCATAGTCATAAGTTCGACAAAGGACAACAAACTCAAACAAGAAGGTATCAGGGTCTTCATTGGTCAATCCTTGGAAGTGAGGTAAGGTTGAGGGACTTATGTTTTTCATTTTCATGTCCCCATTGGTCTCTCGGATGGGGAAGGAAAGGACTAATCTATTTTGCTAAAATGAAATTGCAGAATTGAAATGCTAATCTAGGAAGGTAGGAAATGTCTACTTTACTTTTGCAGAAATGAAATTGCAGAATGGAAATAAAACAACTACTCTACTGTTGCCAAAATAAACTACTTAGCAGAAGATTGTAGTAGAAAATAGAAGAAAAGCGGCAATCACAAATACTCTGATGCTCCCCCGGCAATGGCGCCAAAAATATGGTGGGCTCCAATATTGCAGTAATAATGCTGCAACTCCTGGGACTCCCTTCCTTACTTTTATCAACCTGGTAGTTCGTAACAAACTTGGAAGCGATGGTGCTATATGCATAAGTACTAGCTATTGCCGCAGGCTGTCACTAGATCAGCTGGCACAAGTCTACTAGGAGCTTAAGCCAACTTCTATGAGCTCTTAGAAGAAGCTTTTAATTGTGATGGATGAAAGCTAACTCAAGGGAGGCTAATCTACTTGCAGAAAGAAGCGGAAAGCTGAAAGGAAATGCAAATCCTAGCAAACCCTAGTTTTACCGACTAAGCCTACTGGTGCAAGAAAAAGGATGAAAGCTACAGAAATGGATGCCATTGACTCTTGGGTAGGTATAGTGCATGTGTCTAAGCTAGGTATAGTGCATGTGTCTAAGCTACCTCTGAGGTGAAGTCTGGAAAGAACATCTTTCTGTATTTTTGAGTAAGTTGGCAAAGTTATTATGCATGTGCTTTGACTATTTCTTTCTGTGCAGAGGTTGATTGGTGAAAGGAAATGGGAGGTTGGGAAGGTGAGAAGAGGTCCTAAGCGGTCCCTAGCACCCTTCTAAAGAGTTTCATAGTGATTGGATCTCAAGAAACTTCTTTCATGAGCTTCTACAGGAAGTCTGCAGGGGTTCTACAGGATGTTCTGTAGCTTCTACAGGAAGTTCTACAGGATGTTCCGAAAGAGGATTTTGGAGGGTTGATCATGAAAGGAAGGTGAAAAAGTGGGTATGGAGGTTAGATAAGGGTGTGAAGAGGTCTAGGACTTGGTGAATGAGGATGAAGATTGATTAAGGCAATTGGATTGGTTCGAAGATAGGAGAAGCAATGTTGCACAAGAATGTAGGAATTAGGGCAAAGTGAGAAAATGTGGCAAATGAAAGGAAAGAATCTAAGCTAGAGGAAAAAACAAGTTGTATTGATGGGGTAAGGGTAGGTGAGGAGGTATCACAGGTGCTCTGCATGTTATTTTCCAAACTGATCAAACAAAGACTAGGAAAACCAAAGATCTAGCTACTTTAACCTAATTTGACCTAATTACCAGAAATCATGATGGACAAAAGTTTATTGGCAGAAAATCATGTAAGAAAACTATGAAAACCAAGCAAGAATTGATCTAAGCATGTAATCACAACTGGTACCAACTTTTGCAACTAAGAATCTAACACTAGCAATTGCATGAAGAAGCAAGAACAATGTTTTTATGGCATCAAAGACACCTTGGTCTCAGCTCATGGTTCCAAGGAGGGAGAGGTGAGATCAAGGGTTGCTTGATGGCCCTTTTCGAAGATATTTTCTATTACCAACCTATTAAATCACCTTGAAACATGAACAACTACTTCAATCATCAAAAATGGACTAAGTAACCAAGCAAGATTGTAACCTACTAGCAGAAATTATTTGAAGGTAGCAAAACATATAACAGTACACAGAGGAGGTCCTAGAACTTGGGTTGGGCCCAACCCCAAGAGCTATAGGCTCCTAAGAAGAAGCTTAGAGCTGAAGCAAAATGAAACTGATCTCCATTATTCAGAAAATAACCATGTCACAAAAATGTTTACAGCAAAAGCTCCAAAATGAGCAAAAAAACAGAGCAGCACTAGAGTGCAAAATACAAATGTTCCAAAAGTAAACTACAAAGGCTAGAAGCCTTCCTTCTTATACACTACAAGGACCTCCAACAACCCTCCTTAACTCAAGGGGCTCGGCTGCTCAAACCGCAAGTAATTAGGCACTTTACAAAAAACTGCTTGGCTACCCTTGGGAATCATCTTCGGTGGCCTGCTGAACTCCGAGATGATGGTGGAGAATTCAAGGAAGGGGCCATTTAGTGCAATAGACACCCTTCCTACGAATCCTCAGCCTTGTTCCCTCGTGTTTGGCTGTCAACTGGCTCATAAATGCTTGACCTTGGTCCAAAAGTTGTCCAAAAATCTACAATAACCACGTATTAGACTCCATGGTCAAGCGACTACTCTCATTCATTCAATCAACATAAATATACTCAAAAGCATTCATTAAATATGAAAAATGGTGGATTAATCACAAACAATAGGCAATAATGAGCCCAATAAGTTACCCATTTTTGGGGCTCATCACACGTCTTCCCACCAAATGTCTTCTTTGCCTTTGAGACTAAATGTAGCTACTTTGGCTTTCATGTTCTTCGAATAATCATGCAACCTGAAGAACTTCTTCATACAAAGCAACCATGCCTCTACATCCTGCGATTTCTTCATATCTCCATCAAAAGTAGGTGGCTTCGCTTTCTTAAAATCGTCTAGTAAGTATCCCCTATCACTCCTCTTGTAAGGATGATATCGATACCGATCATCATGCCTGCTAGAACCAGAACTAGAATGGTAACTGTGTTTATCCCTCCTCCTATCCAAAATGCCCAAAAATCTACCATCTTTGGCCGTGTCACCACCATCTGGCCTGTGACCAACATGCAACCTACTACCATATGCCCAATCGTTTCTTTCCTCCTCCTCATGGCTGATCCAAAGTGGCCCCTATCATTGCAAATCTAACAAAATCTGAAGTATCATTGCATTTACTGCTACTAACTTCTCTTGTGTCTGTATTATTTTGTCATTATCTACCTTACAACTCCTTATTTCTTCCTTTAATATTCTCAATGTATCTGCAAAATCAGAAGAGTTCCCAACACTATACTGCTCTTCTGATTCATAGGGAGAGTCTTTGTAGTCTACCATCTTACTAGCCATTTGATTTTTATTTCTGCAGGGTATATCATGTTAGCTAAGCCAAATCACAATAAACCCACGTACCTTAGTATAGCTTGGGGGAGGATATCTTGTCTACAAGATAAAAAAATAAGCGTGATACATGTATAACATAATCATGACAACATATGGAAACATAACATATAATCATATGACCATGCAATCATCATTTTTAACTAGGGTCCAGTCATCAATGCATGACCTTAACAACAACACACATCATGACCTCATGCATGACAACAACCATTACATCACTGTACACTTGACCACACACAAACATTAACATGCATAAACAATGTGTAACCAACCATACACATTCATAAACACATGCAATCAAGCATAAACGAACAATACTTTTAACCAAACCTACAAGAATGATACATGTAATCAAACATACAAGAATGAAACCAAACATACAAGAATGTGACTAAGAGACATATAAGAACATGTAACCAATCATACACTCATGATAATGCACTCCATAATAACAAGATCAAGTTCCTCATGATAACATCACTAAAACCATGATTAACATTATGCAAATAAAACAAGCACATGGAATGCAAGTGTAAGAGACACACATGCAACTGACATGCATGCATGACCAACACACAGACCATCCAGTCCAAGGGGTGAACCATGCTCTGATACCACTCTATAACACCCTCCTCCCACATCTACCCAAGCAACCACCCAGCCGGGGTAAACATGTGATGAGAGGCCACTATGATATGATTTGACATCCTAATTCACGTTAGGGAAGTGGAAATGAGGGAAACACAATATATAAACATTCAAAATTAGTATTAGAAACCTCAGGAACCAATCCAACCTTTCAGGTAGCTACCCCTTGGGTCCCACTAAACTTTTGGAAAACTTGACCTCTAGACACTCTCATGCTATGGGTATGCTAGCGCCCAGGGTCCTCTGGACGCTCTCATTGGACTACAAGCCAATGTCCAAGGATTATTTTTGTTAGTTTTGTGCCAACGTACTCAGGAATTAAGCCACATTTTCAAGCCTAGAGCCCAGGTCACTGCCCAAAATTGCATGATACCTTCAGAATAGTAAGACAACATGAAAATGATAGTGCTAATGAAATTACTTGAATAATACATTCACTGGACCCCTAATAGCCATGACAAACATTTCGTCAAACATATCACAAAGATGTAATCTACAGATGTAAATAACATATATGAGCATAGGGGTCTCATACTTAGCTCAGAATCGCTAAGAAACATTGATGCCTCAACACATCAACTTCCATTTCATCATTCATTTACAAGTAAAAACATGATGAGAGCCATACATTGCTATTGTCATAAAACATATAAATAACCAACATAATAGCAACACAAATACTCATGAAATCAAAGCCATATAGACCACATATTATCTAGTATAATACTCATAGATTTATAATGAGAAATAATCTCATATTGATGATGCAAAATCCAAACCCAAGATGGGACTTCCATGTTCCACCTGACTGTAGAATGGCTGAGCCAAATCTCTCTTCAGCCATTCACCCTCGTGCCATATTCCAAGCATGAATGTGGGATCTCCTAAAACACATCAATCCAAAACCATCTAGGGCTTCCAGAGGCCATCCACCTCAACCATTAAACAGTAATTCTACCTCACATTCAGACATCACAAAACCATCATCGTATCAATCTCTATCCAAGTCTTCTAGGGCTCCAGAGCATTTGTCCAACTAAGCCTCCAGGACTAGTAACTCAACCCACAACTTTTACTGAGTTCAGAGAATTTTTCCAGCCAAGTCTCCAGGACTAGTAACTCAACCCACCAAGGGCTCTAGAGCGTTTTTCCAACCAAGTCTATGAGACTAGTGACTCAACCCAAGTTGTTACAGGGCTCCAAAGCATTTTTCTAACCAAGGCTCTAGGTCTAGTAACTCAACCCAAGATAAGGAAACATGAGAACCGACCAAAACAAAACAATGAAAATAAACCCACAATCTCCATGGATATCCAAGAAATGAAAAGGCTAGGAAATCCACTATCAATCTAGGCAATCCACCATGCCAGTGATAGATCATGACCAAAAATCCACATGCATATGCCATGCATGCCAAAACTAGTGAGGAAAACATACATGCAACTTGGTACCTGCAAGAAATCTTCCTGTAGCTTCTAATCTCGATGTCATCTTATGCTTTCCTACTCTTCCTTTTACTTCTTTCTCCAAAATCCAAGTATGCCACACCCTCCAAGAGTGCTCCAAATAAAACCCTAAGTCTCCAAGAGTATGAGAGAGAGAGACAAAATAATGAGAGAGCTCTAAAATTGAACTAATGAAAGGTTACCAATTGATCCTCATAAGCCCTTTTATGAATGAGGCCTACATTGTCTCGATTCTCCATTATTTTCCTTCATTTTCCTCACATGAAACCTGTGACCTTTCGCCTCCTTTTTCTCCTAATTTCCATTACCTTCATAAATAAATGTGCCAAAAATTCCATTTTCCCTTTCCAAAGCCTTAGCCATTGCCTTTGCCAATTTCCTTAGCCATTAAACAATCACAAGTGATCCCCATCACTAGGATGTTTCCCAACATTTAGCTTAGAATAAGTGTCCCATCAACCATGGTTATTATTTTTCCTTTATTAACTTTTATTACATGGAATTTTCACCAAGGTTGTTACACGAAGGAATTTGTAAACCCTTGTCAATTAAATCTTTTGAATGTTGTTATAGTTGTATTGGATTGAATTTTTTGCACTTATGGTATGTGTTATTTTTCTACAATAACTAGTTGTAATGTAGTCTTTTTCATTGTTGATAATGGTGTATAAGTTTCTTTAGTAAATTGGCTTAAGTTTAGGTATTGTCGAACAATAAAGTATTAACATCTTATTATTTTGGTTGTTTACTATAATTTCTATTTTTCATCACTACTGAGGCCTTTGAAGGGCTTACTCCATAACAACTTACTTATATTTTTCAAGGTCTTGTTTTAAAAGATAAATCATTATAGCATGTTGAACTCTATCTAAGACTATATTGTATCTACAATTCGTTGGTTCACTCCTTTCACTGGTTTTTTGTTTTGTTTTGAGAATTATATCTATTCATAAAGGAATTATATACATTTAAGGTATAATTATTAGAGTGTAATCCCCTTGGAACCAACGATTTTTTCTGGGTTGCTATTTAGTTAGTTGGGCCTAAAGACTAACCCAGGATCCCTCAGAGGCTTTACCACCCTAAAATTTGGTGCTTTTTAGAGAACAAATACACTATGTACTATCAAATTGAACCAAGAACCACACTTTCCAGGAATACATAATGATTTTTACCAAGGTAATTACAACATATGTTAACATAATTCATTCTGACTATCAATCTCAAATTCAACAACAATATTTACAATATTTTTTTTGGGTAACAACAGGGGTATTCCTTTTTTGACGAACCCTTAACATACAATCAGGTCAACCCTTTCTATTCATACACAATCCCAAATGTTGAACTGAATTTACGAATACATAGAGTTGCATTCTATATACTAGAGTCTTAGGTTTAATCCTTTTCTAATACAATAACAAAGGAGAAGATAATTCATTGTTTTACATAAATAAACAGTTCATTAAGTGTGTAGGTTTTAACCCTGTACAAAAATTATCTACAAATGAATTCTTAAAAAACATAAAATATACAATACCGAGAAACAAAAAACAAATACACAGACATTTTCCCTCAGATCCCAAAACTGGGACTACCAAATTGATTTTTCATTATTATACATACATACATACATACATACATACATACATACATACATATATATATATATAGATACATATATATATATATATATATGCCGAAGAATTCATAAACCCCAACCAATTAACCTTGGATTAGACATAACCATAGTTCCCTTGACTGGATCTACAAAATACCAAGCGCATAAAACCATCATGCCCAAAACCATGTGTGAAAACCATAAACAAAACCATAGTTAGGTCCACCCACCTAATATAGGGTCCAAAAAAAAATTCTTGGGGTGTTGTTCCCCTGGAAACCCCCTAACAGGGTCCCCCCATTGCGCCCAGTGAAACAAAGGGAGTGTTGCACATGGGGCTAGTCATGGAAAGAATATAACACACACCAAATATTCTCCCACGTGTTGTTTCCTTTCCATAGGGGGACACATGAGAGCTTAGTCATTTGTTTAGCTCTGCAATTCCCATTGTTTCTCTACACCAAAAAAGCTTCTCAGTGCTCACAGGCTTGGTCAATGCATCTGCAACATTCTTCAAAATGTCCACCTTTACCAGCAACACCTTTTTGTCTTCAACCATATCCCTCACAAAGTGATATTGAACATCAATGTGCTTTATTTTTGAATGATAAGTAGGGTTCTTTGCCAAGAAAAGTGCACTTTGGCTATCACAATCTATTCATATAACTCACTGTATTAACCCCATACTTGAAGACAATCTCTGCAACCAAACTACTTCCTTGCTTGCATGAGTGGTTGCCATGTATTATGCCTTTATAGTTGAAAGTGCCATTACAGATTGTCTCTTGCTCATCCAACTGATTGCACCTCCAAATAGGTTAAACACATACCCACTTCTAGATCTTCTCTGATCCAGATCTCCAGCCCAGTCTACATCAACAAAGCCATGGATGTCCAAAAATCTATCCAATCCCGGTCTTCCTTGGTAGCACAGACCATAATCAATAGTGCCATGAAAATATCTCAAAATCCATGTCATTGTTGTCCAATGCTCCTTCCCTAGTTTTGACATAAACCTACCCAGTATTCCCACTACATGTTCAATGTCTGGTCTAGTACATACTATTGCATACATCAGGCTACCAATTACACTTTCATATGGAACATGGGACATGTTCTCTTCCTTTACTTGTGTCTTGGGACACTATTCAACAAATAAATTTACACCTACAGTAATAGGAACCTTCACCGGTTCAATATCCTGCATATTAAACCTCTGTAGTATTGTTTCGACATTCTTCCTCTAGTTTAACCAGAGCTTCCTCGTTTCCCAATCTCGTTTAATTTCCATGCCCAAAAGATAGTTTGCAGCACCAAGATCCTTCATGTCGAATTTGGAGGACAATTGGGTCTTCAAATTCTCGATAACTTGTTTGTTATTTCTAATCAGAAACATATAATCCCCATACAAGATCAAATAATAACACAGTCACCAATTGATTTAAAATACACACACTAATCTTCTTTGCTTTGGTGAATCCAATTCCTTGTATATATGTATCAAATTTCTGATACCACATCCTTGGTGACTGTTTTAATCCATTCAAAGACTTTAGCCTGCATACCAGTTCTTTCTTACCCTTCACCACAAAGCCTTAAGGTTGCTTCATGTAGATCTCTTCTTTTGAATCCCCGTGAATAAATGTTGTTTTCACATCCATCTGTTCAAACTCAAAATCAAAAGCAACATCAATATATAAAAGTAATCTAATAGAAGCTACCTTGGCAATAAGAGAAAAAATATCACCAACATCAATTCCTGGCACCTGAGAATAACCTTTTGCTACCAACTAGGCTTTGTATTTCTTCACTTTGCCTTCTGCATTCATCTTCTTCTTAAACACCCATTTTCTTCAATGGGTTTCCTTCTATCTAGCAACTCCACCAAATCCCGAGCCTCATTTTTGTCCAAATATTCCATCATCAACCATGGCATCTTTCAATAGTTTTCCATCCTCTGGATCTAATTCCTCCTTAACAATTTTGGGATCATCATCAGTAATAGATAAAGAAAAATTTGAACAAAAAGAATATGGACTATACCTTTATGGTTGCTTTCTTTCTCGAACTGATCTTCTCATAACTAGAGTTTGAGGCTCTTCATCTTATGATTCTTGTTATACTATAGAGATTGATTCTTTCTCATTTACCTCAAATTCTATCTTCTCAGGCTCCTTTGGTAGGAATTCATGTTTAATAACATCTTTGACCTCTCTAAACACCACACCTCTAATGTACAAAACCTTCCTTGTTTCTGGGTTCCAAATCTTATAACCTTTTAAACCATCCTTATACCTAATAAAGATGCACCTTTCAGATTTACTATACAACTTGGTTCTTTTCTCCTTTGGAACATGTACATATGCATCACATCCAAATACCCTCAAATGTATACAACTTGGTTCTTTTCTCCTTTGGAACATGTACATATGCATCACATCCAAATAACCTCAAATGTGAAAGACAAGGTTTCTTACTAGTCCATACATCATGTGGAGACTTATCCTCCAACACTGATGAAGGTGATCTACTAACCATGTAACATTCAGTCTCCACCACCTCTGCACATTATTCTTGTCCTAACCTGACACCACTGAGCATGCTTCTTTCCTTTTCTATCAACATCATGTTCATTCTTTCCACAACTCTGTTTTATTGAGGTGTGTATGGAGTAGTCTTTTGCCATGCTATACCACAATTCTTACAAAACTCTCCACCATTATCTATCCTCATCACCTTTGTCTTATTCTCTGTCTGTTTTCCACCAAAGCTTTAAATTCTTTAAACTTGTCAAAGGCTTCATATTTCTTCTTGAGGAAATATATCCATCTATTCTTTGAGAAGTCATCTATAAATGATACATAGTACACATAATGGAACTGAAACATGTCCAAACACATCACTGTGCACAAATTATAATATCCATTTTTCCATCTTAGCACCAGAGGGGAAACTCACCCGATTTTTCTTCCCAGATACACAATATTCACATAAATCGAAATCCAGAGAGAAATTAGACATACTTGTTTTGGAGAATTTAGCATCTACAGATAAATACTAATTCCCTAGATAAGTAGTTGTATCTAGAACAACAGTTTAAAGTGTTTTAGACTTTTCCTATAAGCAATAGATAAGATGAGAAGATAAGGAGACTTACTTGTAGTTCCACTTTCCTCTCGTATCCTTTGTATCGATCCTATCGCTCCTTCCTGTACTTAATATGCTTGAGAATTACCCTGTAAACACAATAGAACACAAAGAACCGATAAAATCATACGATCTATTGAATATAAGTGAAAGGAATAAAATACAATTCACATATATAAGCATTTTGAAACAATACAAACATATGGGAAAAAGGTTCAAACATTTTATTAGATAGAAGAAGGAATTACAACCATTGGTGTCTGATTCAAAGCCATTCCTCTAGCTTGGATCCCATCCACAACACAACAAAAGCATGACAAACTTGTAGCATTACAATACTTGCTTCAAAGCCAAATCTCATAGCAGCATTATCTCCTTACAATTCAACATAATCCAGCCCCTGATCACTTAGATGAGTTGTCAATTTATAGGAAGATGAAGGAGGTTTTGTCATTAATGGTGGCATTGAATGGCCTTCCATACTTAGAATTAGTTCCATGGTGTTATCAGAAAAACTAGTGTCCATTCAGAGCTTCTAGTCCCACCAAGATGGGTAGCTATCTTAGAAACAAACAAACTAAAGTCACTTGTGTTTTCCTTTATGAGAAGTAGATGAGAGAGAAGTAGAGAGTACCAACCTTAGTCTTTTGCTTGGCTCCTTGCTTGTTTCCTCTCCCCTTTGACAGATCTTTGCCACTCCTTCCTCACTTTTCCCGATTCAAAGAACACCTATAGAGTTAAAGTAGCATAATACCATCAAAGCATCGAGATCTACAATCGTAAACAATATAGGATTAGATATATATTGACCATACAAATGCATATATCAATTCAATATTCAAAGACATACAAGAATATGGAGAAAAAATCAAATAGCTTTATTGATAGAAGTAGTAGAAGAGAGGATTACAACCCATTGATTTGACCCAGTGCCATCCTCCCAGCATGAAAGCCCTTCTTCACCTCATGAAAAGCTAGATCACCCAAAACTATGTGTTCCACAAAGAAACCAATAACACTTCCTTACAGGATGCAAAATTCCAGCCTCTGGATCTCTGGGATAAGAGATCCATATATAGATGTTTGCAGGTGGGTGAGTCAGCTTCTGGGATTTTGATTAGTGTCCTCTCTTTGATAGTTCTTAGTTCCACTTGGAGATTCATGATCTCTTACTCATCCTTGGGCAAATTCAGAGAGGCAAGTGTCAAATGGGCAGTTTCTAGAAGATTCTTTGGGTTTCCACCTAGCTAACTGCCTCTGCCATTTGTCTTCTCTCACTCATGGCACCCCACAGAAGGGATTTTCAGTATGCATCGCACTTTTTTCATGTGGTAGGTGAGATGCATCGCACCCTTAGCACTGAGCAGTCTGTATGGTCCAGTTTTGACTAGTTCTTAGTAGTTTTTTAGGGAGAACTTCTGGGAGATGATGTAATCAGTTGACCTTATTCCTTTAGGGTATGAAACAACACTTTTAGGGACTTAGAAGCCCTTGGTTTATGGACATATGTGATTGGGGTTGCAGTGCCCAAATATGTCTATAATAGTTTCCCCCTAAAGCATGAGGTCGTAAATCTTCAGATGTCGGGTGAAATGCTTTATCATGAGCATCCGAGGTTTTTTGAACTCGGAGGCAACCCATAATAAGATACAATACAATACATTATCTTCATAATATTTTCATGATCTAGCTGAGGCGGGCATTCCCATGCTCAGCTTTATAAATTCATTTTCATGTACATAGGAAAAACAATCGTTTGTGTGGCAGACTAATGATTCTGGTAGAGCCATCATCCTTTGGCTTGGATGATTATGTGTGCAGTAATGATGTACATTTGATGTTTTTATTTTCTTGAATATATCGTAGCCTGGATGGATGAAACTAGATCTGGGGTCTTCAAAACTCATTCAATCTTCGCTTGAAGTATAAGTTGATCCATGTGAAAAGATGTTCTGGCATCGAACATGGAAAGACATCGCCTGATTACTAGCCAATGATGTAAGCAGTTAACAGGAGCGAGAGGAATCACCAATAATGATAATGACCCTCAAGGTACTGCAGTACAATTCACATGGTGTGAATACATGAGTCGATGTCGAACACCACGTAAAATCTTTCGGTCGAAGGTCATCAATGTAAGCCTGTCACCGGAAGTGAGAAACTTGCCATTGAGGCATGCAAGCTTCAAAGTACTGAAAGGGTTGTTCCTAGGTTGACTTCTTGGATAATGAGCTGATGTTGACAAGAAGTGACCTGTCGTAGGAGGGCATTAATGAATCCCACATCTACGACATGGAATAGAGCAAATGATTTTGTGGAGGTGAAAACGATATGATGATACAAGGCTCAGGGTGGCGGTCATGAATGAATGAAGCGTAAAGGTATTGCAGCGGATGAGACACAAGCTGGGTCAGTGAATTCTCTGAGCAACTTCTCTTGAACATATCGGTGACACTGAAATGGATTGGTAGCATTAACCCCAAAAATGGATGGTACGGTGGACCAATGGTGATATGACCAGTGCATGGAATAAACCAACCCGACTCGATCATGGTGACAGAGTGAAAGTGTCATGTTCAAGAGTGACCTGCTACCAATAAAGTTTCTTCAAGTTTTCTTCCCAATTTTTCCCCAGTCATTTCTGACCAGTACCTCTTTATTTTTTTCAAGCTTGAGGAGGATAACATATGCTTGTTCTACGATTTGCCCTTCAGGCAAACCCGTTGCTATGTTTAATGAGCCTAGCGATAGTGAAACTCGCTCTTGCTTGCATGGACAAGTTTGTCGCTATTGTTTTAATGAGTTTAATGACAAAGATAACTCGGTTCTTTTCATTTTTAGAGAGTATGAAAAAGGACGGAAAGGAAACTCCAGTATTCCTTTTTCGTAATGTAATCCCTTAAGTCCGAAAAAGTATAAAACAATACGAAAGGGATGACTTTTCGATTGTTTTAACGAGCCGAACAAGACAAACGCTCGATCTTTTTCTGTAATGATCCCTCAGGTCCAAAAATATTAAAATCTAGAGGAGGGATAGCACTTTTGATCGCTTTAACAAGCTAGAGAGGCCAATTTCTCGGAAATCTTTTCATATTTTATGAGTCAGATGAAAAGAGCATAAAGGAGACTCATTGTTTGAGGAACGAGTGATGTTTTCGGATAGCAGCCGGTCCTAGGTAAGGTTTGGAACTTTTCAATCATGACAGTGTAAAGAAGGTAGCTAATAGGATCACTCGTCGCAGCTGTTCCTCAAAAGGGGTAAACAATCAAATGGAGGCGTATGATCAGCTAAAAAAGAGTGGAGGTGATGGTAAGAACACGACCAAGGCTCAAAAGCTGATGATAATGCGATCACAATGGTTCCTCGTCTCAAAGAGGAGGAATCACCCAACTACGATGAAAGTGATAGTTACCAAGCTTTACGACGTCGAAATATGTCTCTAGCCTAGACTTCTAAATGTTGTGTGTTAGGTTCCAAAGCTTTTTTATGTTCATTGAATTTATTTTACAGTTGATCTTTCTTAAGAAGTTTTCCTTTAAGGTTCACCGCGTGATGTAGATATACAAATCCTAAATATGCAATCTAAGATGATAAACAGTCATTTATTTCTCTTTTTGCAATGAAAATCTTAGCTACTAAGGAAAGAGAAGCGAAATTCTTTCAGCATAGAGCAAAGAGCACACACTAGATGCACTGTCCTAAATCAAAATCAACAAGCAGTCTAAATGCAAATGCACATGCATGTATTTGTTTTCTGCTTTCTTAATGTGTGAATGATAAAAATAATGCTAAGTACAAATCTGAATTATCTTTTCAAAGCGACAGTACTAACAATTTTCTTTTCGAAAGACAAAAGGAAGAAGAAGACGACACTTTGCGATTTCAAATTCAAAAAACAAAAGGAAGACTAAGATGATACTTTGTGATTTTGAATTTGAAAAACGTAAGGAAGACTACTTTGCGATTTCGAATTCAAAAATGAAAGGAAGGCTAAGACGACACTTTGTGATTTCGAATTTAAAAAACGAAAGGAAGGCTAAGAGCGACACTTTCAGCTTCGATTTGAAAACTGCTTTTGACACTTGAAATACTATTAATTCAAATCAAATACAAGAGTAACAATGTAATCAACCATCAAAAAGAGTAGGATTCTTTTCTTTGACTGAAAACGACACTTGCGACACTTCCAAATCAAAAGACGACAGTTTGATTAAGCTACTTTTTTGTAAAGGAGAATTGTAAATGGTGAAAAATACATAAAAACATTCACAATTCTTTGTACAATGGAGGCTGAATAATACAAAGGAAGGGAGTTTCAACAGTGGTATACTGATCACAGACAGTAAAACTCCTAAATAAAGCTGAAAACAATGAAGAAAAAACCAAAATTTCGAGGAAAAAATAGTCTTATCTGATCATCGCACTTGTAACACAGGGAAACAGGAATGCATCTCACCTACTGCAGATGGGAGGGGCGATGCATCCAGACTGTCAAAAGGAGACAGTGTGATGGTCTGGGGATGAGACTTTAACTTGGTTTTTGGTCACAGTTTGCAGCTTAGTTCATGGATTTAGGCTGGGCTAACGATAGTCAGTAAATACAAAGTACAGGGGCTGATCTAATGAGGTTACTTGAGCCACCACCAGGAAAATTAGGATGTTTGCAAATCAGTTGTTCAGTTTATAAACAAAACCCAGAGATGGACTGAAGCAGCATTGATCTACTTTGCAGTTGCATAGCAAATTCAGTTTGAAGGCTAGCTGGCTTGACTTCAAGCTCTGTCTGTAGTTTATAAAGAAAACAAATATAAACAAGCAAATAAGCTATTCGTTCCCCAGTGGAGTCGCCATTTTGTTATCGGGAAAAGTAGTGTCCATTCAGAGCTGCTAGTCCCACTAAGATGGGTAGCTATCTTAGAAACAAACAAACTAAAGTCACTTGTGTTTTCCTTTATGAGTATTAGATGAGAGAGAAGCAGAGAGTACCAACCCCAGTCTTTCGCTTGGCTCCTTGCTTGTTTCCTCTCCCCTTTGACAGATATTTTCCGCTCCTTCCTCGCTTGTCCCACTTCAAAGAACACCTGTAGAGTCAAAACAGCATAATACCATCAAAGCATCAAGATCTACAATCATAAACAATATAGGATCATATATATATTGACAATACAAATGCATATATCAATTCAATATTCAAATACATATGAGAATATGGAGGAAAACTCAAATAGCTTTATTGATAGAAGTAGTAGAAGAGAGGATTACAACCCATTGATCTAACCCAGCACCATCCTCCTAGCATGAAAGCACTTCTTCACCTCATGAAAAGCTAGATCACCCAACACTATGATGTTCCACAAAGAAACCAACAACACTTCCTTACAAGATGCAAAATTCCAGCCTCTGGATCTCTGGGATGAGGGATCCATATATAGATGTTTGTAG
>APFE031675036.1:83968-109964 GCA_000404065.3 Pinus taeda
TAGGGGAACAGTCTAACTACAACATCTTCTTCTGTTACTCCTTTCAAATTAACTGATAATATGAAATTATTTATGTGTTCCTCAGCTAATGTTCCAGCATCTGGATTAAACTTTGGTAACCATTTCTCAGGATAATCGGGTAATGGATGTAAAGGCGCAGGCATAGTGATTGCACCAGGACTTCTCCATGGTGTCTGAGCCATTTTTGGAGTACCAACGATTGCCTGTGGTGTTCCAAGTGTTTGGGGAGGAGGTGAAAATGAAGACTAAAAAGATTGTGATGTTGATGGTGAAGTCCCCTGGTGAACAATAATATGTAATGGTGAAGTGGGTGTTTGACTTCGCACTGGAGATGATGAGATGGAAGATGATGGAGAAAAGGTTTCACTACCAGAACCTTCAGTGTTCTTTTTAATTCTTTTCCTTTGGGTGGGGTAAAGGTAACTCACGTGGTTCAATACCAAGTTTTTCACTTTGAAGTCTGATAAGATGATGAGGTAGGCGAAATTGCGAAGTTTGACTGCCTTGTGATACTTCAGATCTAGGAGGTGAAATAGAGAAGCCTTGAAGTTTCTGGATGATAGACTGAACTTCAGGGGACTCCGGGCTTAAATGGTCTGAAGTATGATGGGGTTGAGTAGTAGTAGTTGATCCTTCCTCTTCTTGTCTGGATACTGGTATTTCAGAGTGCAAATGAGAGGTCTGAGGAGAGGTGGAGGGTGACTTACTCTGTGAATGGTCTGTAGGTTTTGACTTACTCGCCATTCATAGTGGATGCCCTCCTTCTAGCGCTAGAAATGTTGATGTCCCGAAAATCGTTACATCAACATCGGGGGATAACCACCCGGTCCGGACCTTAATACAGCTCCTTTTCCATTTGGGATGGTGGCTCCGACTGGATATAATGGGACCAGTTTCCCAATAATGAATAAAAGGGGTGGATGAATGATTGGTTATCTAATCTAATGATAGGCGAATAAATTAATCTATCAATAGAAATAAAAGAACTACTGCTAATCCCGGGAACTATTATTCTTTGGAAATGTAGCGTTTGATGTGTTAGCCACCTATACCAATAGGTTTCATTTTTCATGATTGGCAGGGGAAGTGCAAATATGATCTACTTTGATGATACAAAGATCTCATATTCTTATGGAAGTATATGCTTCCATTTGGTTGATGCTGCCCTACTTCTGAATGGGTGATCCAACAGCCTAAGCTGGGTCATGCCATGTTTCAATTTTTGTTGTAGATTAGAGAAAGAAATATGTCCAAACAGCTCAATCTTGGCAGGTTAAGTAGATAGGTAGAGAAAGAAGGTTCCCAACTGCTTAATCTGGGGCCTTGGAAGCAATAAGGGTAGCTTTAGATAGTAAATCAAAAGAAAAAGCCAAAGGAAAAGAAAATGCACAAAAGGGTTTGCAAATCTAAGTGCACCCTCCTTGGAGTAACAAAAAATGCTAGGCAATAGAGTGGGTAGGCAGAGAGGGTTGCAGAAAGCATGGTTCATGGCATTTCACTGGCCTAAAGCAAAGGTAAAAACATGGTGCCAGTACAAATTTCTTACTTGCAGCAGTCTTACAGCAACTTAATGAAGCATGTCTAACTTCCAGATCAGCCCCTATCACATTCATGGCTAACATCCCTATGCCACCCATGTTCATGAAAGAAGTCAAAGTCTTTTGTTGGTTCTAGTTTCCTTAAGAGCCACATTTCTTGTGTAAAAATTCTTTTCATTTTGATCTACTTCCTAAAACTAAGTTGATTCCATATAAACAACTTAGTATTCTACCCCCCTCATCCACCTTTTTTCACTCATACTAACTACTAACCTATCACTAAGTTAACTCATATCCCCTATCCCCCTATTACTATGTAAATTTGGCAAAAAACCCAAAAATACCTATATATCCCCTTCCCTGAGCATTATAGCTCTATATATCGTTTTGAAAATCACAAGGGCTAAAACATTTGGGCGCAACCCAAAATGCGCCGAAAAATTAATCTTGGGATTAATCCGGGATTTGCTCAGATTAATAACCAAAACCCGCTTTGCGAATAAACCTTGAAAAAACCAGAAAAAACCACTTTTATAAAGTTTCCGCCGGGCCCGCAGTTCAGAAATAATGATATTTTATTCCTCCTCGCACTTCGTATTGCCCGCGCATGTTATCAACCCATCAACCGTCGGATCTAGGCTTTCCCATCCGACAACCCACATCCATATCAGATGGGCT
Source organism: Pinus taeda (assembly GCA_000404065.3). Taxonomy (NCBI): domain Eukaryota; kingdom Viridiplantae; phylum Streptophyta; class Pinopsida; order Pinales; family Pinaceae; genus Pinus; species Pinus taeda. The sequence goes on from APFE031675036.1 coordinate 86,206, forward strand.
CCGATCGCTGCAGTTTACTGCCCGAGAAACTATTAGAGGGTGACGTCAGGCCTCTACCATGCGTCGCCCCCATATTTTCTCGGGTCTCCCTCTGACAATACCGCGACCGTATCAAGAGCGGTCCGAGAAAATCCACTTACCGCTCTGTTATACTGCCTGACCACGTCACCGCTGCGCCCGCCCACGTCACATTTGACTCGGCGCCCTATAGGCCACCTCGCCCACCAGCGCTCCGACGTGTCTGCCACCTGTGTAATCCCCGTGGAGTACTCACAGGCTGCCACGTCACCCAATGACGTCATGCTGACGTCACCCCACCCTGACCCCACCTAATGACGTCATGCTGATGTCATCCAAAAACGTGCCAATAACCCCAAAAAGTCTATATTTAGCCAAAATTTCGCGTTTTTATCACTTTTGCTAAATTGAACTATTTCTTACCTCTGCATGTATTTTACGACCACCTGTCGCCAACCTGCAGAAATCGACATGAAGAACGCTGCCGCCTCCAACCCACCTGCATTTGTGACCATTGCCGGCAATTCACCAGGTATTTACCCAAAGCATCCCCTCAAAGCTTGCTTATGTCCATAATTCTCCATAATTGAATTAACAAGAGTAAGGCAACTTGTATTTACCAGAAAATTCCCAGTAAACGAGCATTCCTTTACAGTTGCAGGGTCGGAATTCACCTGCTAAACCCATATATAGGTACCTTTTCCTAAAATTCACACTCTGTCCGCGCATTCGTGGACTGAAAACCTGAGAGGCATAATTCACCAGGAAAACAGTGTTGCCAGTCCCTGCAGTCCCTCAATTAAACTCCCTTTCAGCATTCTACACCATTGTCACCACAGTTGCCTCATTTACCCTTACAATTGGCTTTACTTCTGCAAAAATAGCCCTCTGTGTTGTCCTTCCCAATGAAACCAGTTCCAGTACTAGTCACAAGTACTACCCAGCTATGGAAACACCAGTAGCCCTGAATGTTCAACCTTTGAATGCCCCACACAGAGAGCTAGAGTGGAAGGCCCTGGGTGATAGAGATTACCAGATGTTAGACTCCACTGCCATGACCTCCAAATTCAATATCCACTTGCTGAATGAGTTGAAAGCCCAATATCTCAGTGGAGCTGATACCTTAGGGATTTGGGACTCCAACCTGCCCATTTACAATCTTCCTCAAGTCAATGTTCTCCCAGACTTGATAAATCAATGCCGTTCTAGCTATGACCCCTGTCAGAGAGCTGTTCTCAGCCCCTCAGGCTCAGTATTGTTCCATATCACCCCTGAGGCCATCAATGAAATGCTATACTTTCACACTGCAAAGCCCCTAACTCCTCTCTCCATCCAGGACTTGATAACGAAAAGGGGAAAGCTCTCCAGTACTCAGATTTCCAAGATTAATCAGTTGTTTATTCAGCCACAATTTGAAGCTATGGGCACCACCCTTCCTATAGCATATCAATATCTTAATGAGCTGGGCAAAATGTTGGTAGATTTGATCAGTTACATCCTGGGTTATGGGACATATGAGGATGTTGACGAAACCATAATGGCCATGCTGTCCATATTCTCCCCTGGAATGCCTCCTGCCGTGCATTATGACTTTGCCACATACATTGCCAACAAGATTCATGAACAATTGATGAATCTAGAAAGGGAAAAGGTGTTTAGATACACTAGGTACATCTATCATTTATTCTTATTTTATCAGCCTGATGCCTTCTCTATTCCTCTCAAGAAGCTAAATGCCCAGGGAAGCCCAAGGTCTGTAGTATTTTGGTCTTCAGTCTTTAATCTCATATCTTATTCACCTTACACCTACTGTGAATTCATAGACCTTTTCATCCATCCAGCTATGACCTTGTTATTGGGTGTCCCTCCTCCCAGATTGACAGAGGAAATGCAAAGAATTCTTCACCTCTCAAAGGCCTACAGCATTGGTGATTGGTACTTTTACCAAAACCATACAATAATCAGAATATATGGCTGTGAGTTGAATCCTTATAGGCTGCCAAGATATGTCCCTATGAGACTCTTTGCCCTAGAGTACTTTAGGCAGTTTGGAAATGCAGACTTTGTCCATTTCCAAAGTAAAAACAAGAAGGTGCAACTATGAGAAATCAGCTAGGCCTTTTTCTATACAATAAAAGGGAGGAAGGATGGAAGGAAGTTGATATGATCCTAGAGACTCTCAGACTACAAACCAGCTTCAAATGGGTGCCTTATGACCCTAATCATTTCATTTCCCTCAGGAGGATAAAATACAAATTGGGTGGCTACGCTCATGTAAAACTACCTCATATTGAGCAGTATGCCAATGCTTTAAGTTGGAAAGAGGGCACCCTAGAAGAGCCAATTGGTAAAGAGCAAATGCTACAAAGAGAGGCGAGAAATATTGAGAAAGAAGTTGACTTAGAAACTTGTGGGCAGGTTTCTTCCTCCTGTCAAAGGAAAATTGGAGCAGCTGCCTCATCTTCCACAGCCCAGCAGCAAGCAGCCGGAATTGCCCAACAGGAATCAAACAAAGATAAAGGCAAGCCGATGGAGCAGGAACAGCCACCTCCTATGACAGAGCAGCAAACAGAACAACAAGCAGAAAAGGAGGTAGAACAGCAAGAAAAACATCAAGAAGAAGCGTAGCCTATGCAGCAAGAACAAATGGCTGAAGCTCCAACACCTACTGAGCAACAGGCTCAAGAAAATATGCCTTCTGGGCAAGAAAAGACAGTGGAGGCCTCAGTGCTGCAAACTCCACAAAAAGAGGAAAAGGGAAAGAAGAGGGATAGAGAGCAAGAGACTCCCCTCACCACATCCACAAATCAAGGGGAGAAAAGGCAGAGATTGAATCCCCTCTCCGAAGAAGAAATGCCCATGGGGCAATCATTGGGCATGGGCCCACTGAGCATGGAGGCATCTACCAGTTCCTTTCAGCAGGAACAAGAGAGAACCCTTGGAGGACAGGTCAGCTCCTCAAGCTAGCAAAGGAGAGCAGAGGCAGGCATCAAGCAACAATTTATTGATATTAAAAGGAGAAATGAGCCACTCAGGCTCCAAATCTATAACCAGTTGCTTAAGATGGCCCCTACCAATCAACAGAGGCTTATGTCAGCCTATGACATGACAGAAGGGAAAATGACCATGAGTCATTTCATGCCCACTATGCTGCAGCCACAGTCAGCTGCAGACTATATACGAACCAACCTTGAGGTTCATCCCAAGGACATCCACCCTATGGACCAAATAGAACTTCACAAGCAAACGGGTGAGATGGTCTATGCAACATTGGTAGACAAAACATTGTTGGCTAATAGGTTGGAAAACAGCCTAAACAATACAGCTGCCCAACTTGAGTTGGAGAAGGCATCCTCTCAGGCCAAAGACAACAGGATCAGGTCTTTGGAGGACATAATCATAGAGCTTGGGCATGCTGCTGAAGATAAGAGATGCAGATCTTGCAGCCCTAAGAAGAAAGGTTAAGCTCCTAGCAACCATTCACCCTCAAACAGAAGAGGTTGCCTAGCAAAGACAAGACCAAGAGGTAGCAACATTGCTGGTAGCACTGCACAAACAACTAGTGCAGACAGAAGGGAAGCTGGAGGACACAGAGGCTGCACTGCAGGCAGCCCTATAGTAGAAAGAAGGAGGCCAGGCTTCTCAGCCCCCTCTAGAGGTCATAAACCTTGAGGAGCCCCCACAGACTACTGCTCCTCCCACAGAACAGGCAGCGCCATCAACATCAACATCAGCACCAGCACCAACCTCAGAGTAGGCCCAGAGCCTCGATATGCAGAAATTGATGAGTGAAACCAAGGTCCTTGAAGCCCAGATGACAGAGCTGAATGGAGCCAAGGAGAATTTGGCTAAGCTGAATGAAAAATATGACAAATCCAAGCAAAATATGGCTGAGAAAGGGAGAGAAATAAAAGCTCTCAAAGAGAAGATAAAGGAGCTGGAGAAAGAGCTCACCCTTGACAAAGTGGTGGCTGAGATTAGGACAGTTTTGTGGACCCACATTGGCCAATCAATAACGGATCAGTGGCAATATATTGAGACTATCCATGAGCAAATGGAGCTCATAGGCAAAGCATAGAAGGAAGTTCACAGAGCAAGGGCATCTCTAGGCAGTATGCCTGAGCTAGCCAATAGAATGATTAATGTGCTTAATAACTGGACAGGTCCTTAGCTGGCAGCAATTGGAATCTCCAACAGAACAAAAACCATCCAGCTGATAAAGAGGGTACTCACACTGAAAAGCCTGGTGCAGACGTTGGATAGAAGAAGCCAGGACATGCAAACAGAGGTCAACAAATTCATGGACAAGTTTGCAGCATTACAGGGCAGAGGTCTTCCTAGCTTACTGAACAGTGCAGGGAGACTGCTATCACATGAGGTTTATAAAAAAAGGGTGAACACATTTGCCACCAATCAGATCAGTCAAGGATCAAGCAGTTCACAGATAACAGGGCCAGCATCTGGGCAAAGTCTCTATGACAGAATAGAGAACTTATTTTTTATTATGAATGAGATCAGCCATTTGTTTGAAGTGCCTCCAAACTTCTATAAATACACAGAGGCGGATGAAACCTTAGATACAATTTTGAGGCATCAATTGCCTACATAGGAATGGTGGACCACAATGATACAGTTGTTACTATAAGCAGGAGGTTTTCATCAAAGTTTTGTCATAAAAAAGTATAAGTCATCATATTCAGAAAATATGATGCATACACTATGACGGGGAAAAGTGGAATGAGCCAACTCAGCAGGAAGATTCGGCCACTAAAAGCAACACTGACAGCTACAGGTAACAGGGCCGAGAAAGCTAGAGCATGACAAAGTATAAAGACACATCATTCGGCATTAATGCAGAACGCTCAACCGACTCAGTGTCCTCCAAAGGTCAAGAAGAGTTCTGACAGAATTAAAGACTATTTATCTTACATTTAGGGTAGCAATAACTTCCTTATCTGCTATTCTGTGAAGTTGGTGAGCGTATTTAATCTATCAAATGACTCAGCATTCATATATTTTGTAAAACAAATTGTATATATTCCCCCTCGCATAAACTTTCAAGGGGTTGGTGTTTTGTTGTTTTCTTATGAAGAAAGGAGAACTTGGCTGTAATTTCTGAAAGGATGATATAAATAAAGCTTGGAGTTTACAGGAATTGAGTCTTACTGATGCATGCTGTGTTGGAACCATTGAATGCTACAAGATTCTAGTGCTATGGCTTAATATAATAAGTGATCTCTATCTCTGTTAATGTTTTGTTATTTGTTTAAGCTCACATCTCTCATATGTTGTTCTTAATACTAGGAAGAAGGAAAAAGAATAGCTCAGGACTTGTCCATGGAGACAACCTGATCTCAATCTATCTTCACTATAAATGTTTTTTTATGACTTCAGTTGTTTTTATTGGAATTCTTAATTGCTCCAGTAAACCCTGAGTATTTCACAGTTACTATTTAGTAATTCATGTATGCTACTAAGTAGAAATTTTTGTTCAAATTGTCACCACACTGTCTGTAGTTCCATTCCCCATCGTTTCACTCACTAATCAAAAAATTACATTAAGAATAGCCATCTAGCCTTGTAGTAAAACTTTCTCCTTCACAGGCACCAGGACTGTCTCTGTTTTCTGACTCCATATGCCCAATGGATTAGCATTTTTCACATATTTCATGCCCCTCTCACAACAATAGTTCACCACCAAACTCTCAAACCAAAACTGAACTTATAACTAGCCTAAAATATTTCACAAAAACAAAGCCAAAATTTAAAGAGAGAGCCCTCTCTAATTATAGGTAGGCTAGAACCTATAATCCAAAGCTTGGTTAGTGGTTACCCCGGCCGTATTCCCTTTGGAGTCATAGGGACCAACCTGGGTGTTAACATAAATGGCGACTCCACTGGGGAGTTCCTCAGGATTTTGTAATTACTGTATATTTCCTAAAGCTACAGGTGAAGCCTGAATGTAAGCCAGGAAGCCTTCAAAACTATTTCTGTTTACATTAACAAGTTTACATAAAAGCTGCTTCAGTCTATCTTCATGCTAGTTTTGAGACATACACAGCCATTCCAAAATCTTGTCTGGTCCTTGCAGCTACAAGAAAATTCTAAAATATACTCAAAAAACAAGTTCAGAAGCTGGCTCCCAAGAAGAATCAATGGTATACAAGGTCAAATCCTGACCCTAATCCACCAACTGTTTTTGAAAACCCTAACACAATCCCTAAAAATATTAGGAAGCAGCAAAGACAGGAAAATCCTTCTGACTTAAGCCCTGAGACAGTTTACCTTAACCCTATTCCCACTCCAATCAAGGTTCTATTCCGGTCTACCCCTGGTTCCCCTAGCTCACCATCTACATCTCAAAGCCCTCCGTTCACACCTTCATCCACTGCACAAATTCCCTTGACCAACACTGTAGTCTCTGCCATACCTATTACCCCTATTGTCCCAATAGTTCCTGTTGTCTCGTTTATCCCTGTTAATCCTATAAACCCTACAAATATGGCTAATAGATATGCGCCCCTGCAGTTACCTGCTAATGTTGCAGCCCTACCTCATGACTACCAATCCAAAATCTCATACTTTGATTCCACTGGCCCTTTCACAGCTATTCAGCATGCCAGAAGGATGCAAGATCATTTTGAAAACTATGAAATTGATGATGACAGTGTAAGAATGAGAATTTTTGTTCAGAGCCTGACAGGTGATGTAAGAACCTGTTTTAGATCACTCACTGCAAATACCATAACAACTCGTGATGATCTTTACCAAGCCTTTACTAATAGATGGGAAAAGAAGAAAGATCCCTTGCACATACTGGGTGAATATGATACAATCAAACGAGGTCCTCAGGAGACCGTTTTGGAGTATTGTGCAAGATTCAATAATGTATATAACGCAATACCATAGAACTTAAGACCTCCTCCTGATTTAGCTTTGTACAAATTTCCTGATGGTTTTGACCCTGATATGGCATATCAGTTGAAGGAAAGAGCCCCTGAAACACTTGAAGATGCCCAAAAAGTTGCTGTCACAGTAGAGGCTAACCTAATTGCCAAAAGAAACAGGGCAAGATTGGAAAAGAGAACTACCTTCAAAGAAGCACCTTCAGCCTTCGATCAAAAGCTGGATGCAATACTCACTGGCATGAAGAGGTTGGGTGACAGAGTAGAATCAGTTGAGAGAAAGTCATCATGGGAAGCACAGCCAAATAACCCTATCAGGAATCCAAATTTTAGGAGAAATCAAAACCCAAACCTTGGCAAGGCAAGTTCTGATCCAGAGATAAGACCTCCATTCCAGGAAAACTATACTGAAGCATCCACTTCAAATGAGCAAGTAGATGACACCCACATTAACCTAATGGGACTGAATGATGAGCAGCAAGTTTTTCTGAGTCATGAAGATCATAAGGAGGATGACATTAAGCAGTTCCAAACTAAGTCAGGTGAGTCATTTGACTTTAAACAAGGTTATGACACAGCTGTTTATGAAGTTCATAAGCAATACAAGCTAAGAAGCAGAACTGTAAATGTAACACACCCTGAAAAAGCAAAGGATAGCCTGCAGCCCAAAAAAGCCATAGTCACAGAACCACATGACAAAACTGATTCAATTACAAATGAGGTAATCGTTGAAGAAATAACTGAACTATTTCCCTCAAAACAACAGCAAATGGCTGCATCACCTTTGCAGCCTAATCCAAGCAATACTCCTCAAGAGATGAGTAAAAAGGATAAGTCTCAAGATCAAGATAAGAATCAAGAGGAAAACTTAATAAACAAGGAAAAGGTTGTCGCCCACAATACCAAGATCCAATCTGAAAGACCTTTTGACTTAGAAGCTGAAATTGGCAAATTGAAGATAGCTATTCCTCTTTCAGAATTAGACAAGCATGACATTTACAAACAACAAATCAAGAAGTCCCTTCAACTTACTCGTAATAAAGGCAATGTCAATGTGTTAGATGACACCCCAGAATTGCTTTTCGGTCCAGAGGTTGATGGAAAGACAACAGTTATAGGGATCTTACCTTTTTATGTCAGCCTGCATGTTCATGATAAGATACTACATAATGCAATGTTTGATTCAGGCGCCTTTCATAACCTTATGCTTAAATCAATGATGGAGAGGCTCAACTTAGACATTACAAGACCTTATAAGGACCTATTTTCATTTGACTCCATCCAAGTTAAATGTTTAGGCTTAATAAAAAATCTTTGTGTGTCACTTGTCCAGTATCCAAATAAAACAATTCTAATGGATGTTGTAGTAGCTGATATCCCACCCAAATATGGAATGCTGTTATCAAGATCATGGGGGGGCAAGCTCCAAGGTTCCCTACAATTAGACATGTCATATGCCACCATCTCAGTCTTTGGTCAACCCAAGAGGCTATATAGAGAGTCACTTATGAAATACATGGTCAGCAATGAAGACAAGCCTCAAAACTTTCCCATATATGCTGTCCATTCTGACATAGACTCCTATATTCTCTTCAATGAAAATATAGGTCCCACAAATGATGAAGAAACCCAGACACTCAAACAACATCGGCATATAAATGAAGAAACTACTGATCTAGAAATAATGGTTGAGAAATCAATAAACAAAACTGTTCAAGAAGACAAACCAAATGTAAGCCAAAATCTCAAATTGTTGATGCCAAGTCCCACAATAGTTGGCAAACCTTCCCTTAATCAAAAAGTCCTCTGGTTTCTTGAATTTGATGGGTCAGTCAGCAAATTAGGGGCAGGAGCAGGGGTTTGGATACATATCAAACAGAGCAATCATGCAGAGGGCCGAGCCTATAGGTTAAACTTCAGGTGCACCAACAATATGGCAGAATATGAAGCTCTCTTACTAGGCCTCAAGCTAGTAAAATCCTTACAAGCCATAAAAGTTTCAATCCTAGGAGACTCAGACCTAATTATCCAACAGGTAAAGGGAAATTTTGTCACTAATGACAAAAGACTGAGAGGTCTGTTGCTGCTGAAATACTAAATTCCTTCACTGAATTTCAAATTACCAAAATTCCTAGAAACCACAACCTTCATGCTCATAGTTTGGCTACATTTGCAAGCACTTGTAAACTACCTTTTGAACCCCAGCATTGCTTTACAGCTAAGATAAAACACAGGCCTTCTGTCCCAAACAATGTCAAGGATTGGCAAGTGTTTGAGGATGATACACAAAAAAACAATTTCTTGACTTTGCGGCAAGAATTTTCAGGACTAAGCATTGATACAAAGGCCGCAAGTGATTCACAAATACTTGGTGAACAACACCAAACAAATATCTCACTCAAAATAGCAAATCAAATGCTTTGTCCAACAAACTTTGACCAAGAAAGAATACAAGAACTTGAAAAATTACATTCTGAGGAAGTAGCTGATACTGAAGCTGAAGTTATACAATGGAAAGACAATTTTCTTCCAACAGGCCTAGCTCCATTGGAAGACATTTTTGACTCAAATGATGTCCCTAGAAAACCAAAATTGCAGCTCCTTAATGCTGCCATTGAAGAGTGCAACATTGGAACTTTTGAAAAACCCAAGATAATTAAGTTGTCTGCATCTTTACCACCTGATCAGAAGCCTAAATACATTGACCTCTTCAAAGAATACCAAGATGTCTTTGCATGGAGTTATGAGGATTTAAAGTCCTATGATACCTCTGTCATTCAACACACTATCCCTCTCAAGCCCAATCAAAACCCTTTAAACAGAAATTGAGGAGAATCAATCCTATGCTTCTCCCTTCAATTGAAAAAGAGGTACAAAAAATGTTTAAAGCTGGCATCATAGCACCAATCAGATTCTCAGAATGGATTTCAAATTTGGTCCCTACAAGAAAGAAGACTGGTGAAATAAGGCTGTGTGTTGATCTAAGAAACTTGAATCAAGTGTCCCTAAAGGATAATTACCCCTTACCCAAGATGGATCACATCTTGCAAAGAGTAGTGGGGGCCTCAAGAATTTCTTTACTTGATGGATTCTCAGGTTTCAACCAGATCCTAGTTCACCCTGATGATCGGGACAAGACAACATTCACAACCCCATGGGGAACCTTCAAATATGTCAAAATGCCTTTTGGGTTGAAAAATGTAGGAGCTACCTTTCAAAGAGCAATGGATATTGCGTTCACCAAAGAAATTCATGATTTCCTTGTCATCTACTTAGACGACTTCACGCCTTTCTCAAAATCTGACCAAGAACATTTGAAACATCTAAGGCAAATATTCATAACTTGTAGGAAATATGGGATTTCCTTAAATCCCAAGAAATCCCTGTTTGGTTTGGAAGAAGGCAAGTTATTGGGTCATGTTATTTCAAAGGATGGCATTAGGATTGACCCAGATAGAATACAGGCCATCTTGCAAATGCCCCACCCAATAAACATCAAAGAATTACAAGCATTCCTGGGGAAGATCAACTTCCTCAGGAGATTTATCCCAAATTTGGCAGAATTGAGCAGATTACTAAATAACATGCTGAAAAAGGATTCAAAAGTAAAATGGACAGTAGAAGCAAACCAAGCTTTTGAAGGAATCAAATTGGCCCTTACCCAAACTCCAGTCTTGACAAATTCTCAATTTGACAAAGAGTTTATTATTTTCTCTTTTGCTTCCTAGCATACTATTGCTGCTGTCTTATTACAGAAAGATGACCAAGGAAATGAGAGACCCATTGCTTTCTTTAGTAGAGCTCTCAGTGATGCACCCCTAAAATATCAGATCATGGAAAAGCAAGCATATGCCTTGGTCAAAGCCATCAAAGACTTTAGAATTTGTATCCTATACTCCCATGTTATAACTTATGTACCAAGTCCCATTGTCAAAGACATACTCACTCAAGAGAACTTAGAGGGCAGAAGAGGAAAATGGATTGCCAACATCTTAGAATTTGACATTGAAATAAAACCTACAAAACTGATAAAAGGGCAAGGTTTGGCCAAATTAATGTCTGAAACAAATTTCCAAGCCTTGGACATCAACCAACTGGACAGTGAACCGAGAGCTGGCGACTCCAAAGATCAAGGTAGCCTTGAACAATCTCTGTGGTATTCTGATATCTGTTATATATTGCAAAACCTGTGTGCTCCCCCAGGATTGTCCAGAACTAAATGTAGGTTCTTAAAAATGAAAGCCTCAAGATTTTGTGTCATGGAGGGCAATTTGCTTTGGAAAAACCATGAGGGTATATTGCTAAACTGCTTAATTGAGAATGAGGCTAACAATGTCATAAAAGAATTTCATGCAGGTGATTGTGGTGGACACTTGTATTGGAAGTCCACGGTGGATAAAATACTAAGGGTTGGTTACTATTGGCCCACTTTGTTCTCTGATGTTAAAAATTTCACTACCTCATGCCATAAGTGTCAGATATTTGAGGGAAAGAGAAAATTACTGCCACTCCCTTTGAGGCCTATTGCAACAGAGAGACCTTTTCAGCAACGGGGATTGGATTTCATTGGGGAAATTCATCCCTCCTCTTCAGGCCAACATAGATGGATCCTCACAGCCACAGACTACTTCACCAAATGGATTGAGGCCATCCCATGTAGACAGGCTAATGATTCAGTAATCATTCAGTTTTTGGAGAATAACATATTGTCCAGATTTGGTTGCCCCAACAAGATAATAATAGACAATGTTGCTGCTTTTAGATCCAAGAAGATGGGGAACTTCTGCCACAAATTTCATATTACTTTGGGCCATTCCACCGCATATTACCCTCAAGGAAATGGCCTAGCTGAATCATCAAATAAAATCCTTGTAAACATCATAAAGAAGGTGTTGGAAGAAAATAAGAAGAATTGGCATAAGAAGCTTGTGAATGCCTTATGGGCAGACAGACTAACAACCAAGAGATCCATTGGGGTCAGCCCATATGAGTTAGTCTATGGATTAGAAGCCAAATTTCCTTCATCACTAGGGGTTCCTGTTATGAAACTACTTCAATAAAGTCAAGCTGAGCCTAATGACATGCAGAGAAGGATCAATCAAATAATATGTTTGCAGCAAACCAGAGACCAAGTTTATAGCAGAGTATAAGTTCTCCAAGAAAAGTTAAAGAAGGCTTTTGATAGAAGGACTAAGGCTGAAGATTTCAGCGTAGGTGACAAAGTCCTCAAGTGGGATTCAAGAAGGGAAGATAAAGAAAAACATGGAAAACTTGATTCTCTTTGGAGAGGACCATTTATTATCCAAGCAGTGCAAGGAAACAACACCTACTTCCTAAAAAATTTGGATGAAACTGACTTAAATGAAGGTCCTGTGAATGGCAGGATGTTGAAGCACTATTTTGACTACTTTCCATGTATATAGCAGGGTTTTTTCTCCTGTACATAATCAGTTGTATATATTTTCTCTCAGCATACAAATAGTTCAGTTTAAAAGTTGTTGTAAATAAGCAGGAAAGGGGCTTTATATATTCCAGAAGTTCCATAGAGGGGACAACCTCCAGTTTTGAAGTACAAAGAGAAATTTTTCAAGTTTTGGTAGGGGAAGTGAAGGGCCAAGGCATTCTGACCTGCTGTTCTTGGTCTTTGAAAAGAAAAACCATCCCCAAGTGGAGCCACTGTTAGCTACCTATACCAATAGGTTTCATTTTTCATGATTGGCAGGGGAAGTGCCAATATGATCTACTTTGGTGATACAAAGATCTCATATTCTTGGGGAAGAAGTATACTTACATTTGGTTAATGCTGCCCTACTTCTGAATGGGTGATCCAACAGCCTAAGTTGGGTCATGCTATATTTCAATTTTTGTTATAGTTTAGAGAAAGAAATCTGTCCAAACAGCTCAATCTTGGCAGGTAAAGTAGATAGGTAGAGAAAGAAGGTTCCCAACTGCTTAATCTGGGGCCTTGGAAGTAATAAGGGTAGCTTTAGATAAAAAATCAAAAGAAAAATCCGAAGGAAAAGAAAAGGCACAAAAGGGTTTGAAAATCTAAGTGCACCCTCCTTGGAGTAACAAAAAATGATAGGCAATAGAGTGGGTAGGCAGAGACGGTTGCAGAAAGCATGGTTCATGGCATTTCACTGGCCTAAAGCAAAGGTAAAAACATGGTGCCAGTACAAATTTCCTACTTGCAGCAGTCTTACAGCAACTTAATGAAGCATGTCTAACTTCCAGATCAGCCCCTATCACATTCATGGCTAACATCCCTATGCCACCCATGTTCATGAAAGAAGTCAAAGTCTTTTGTTGGTTCTAGTTTCCTTAAGAGCCACATTTCTTGTGTAAAAATTCTTTTCATTTTGATCTACTTCCTAAAACTAAGTTGATTCCATATAAACAACTTAGTATTCTACCCCCCTCATCCACCTTTTTTCACTCATACTAACTACTAACCTATCACTAAGTTAACTCCTTATATCCCCTATCCCCCTATTACTATGTAAATTTGGCAAAAAACCCAAAAATACCTATATATCCCCTTCCCCGAGCATTATAGCTCTATATATCGTTTTGAAAATCTCAAGGGTTAAAACATTTGGGCGCAACCCAAAGAGCGCTGAAAAATTAATCTTGGGATTAATCCGGGATTTGCTCAGATTAATAACCAAAACCCGCTTTGCGAATAAACCTTGAAAAAACCAGAAAAACCCACTTTTATAAAGTTTTCGCCGGGCCCGCAGTTCAGAAATAATGATATTTTATTCCTCCCCGCACTTCGTATTTCCCACGCATGTTATCAACCCATCAATCGTCGGATCTGGGCTTTCCTATCCGACAGCCCACATCCATATCGGACGGGCTCCGATCGCTGCAGTTTACCGCCCGAGAAACTGTCAGAGGGTGACGTCAGGCCTCTGCCACGCGTCGCCCCCATATTTTCTCGGGTCGCACTCTGACAATACCGCGACCATATCAAGAGCGGTCTGAGAAAATCCACTTACCACTCTGTTATACCGCCTAACCACGTCACCGCTGCGCCCGCCCATGTCACGTTTGACTCGGCGCCTTGTCGGTACCCTCGCCCGCTAGCGCTCCGACGTGTCTGCCACCTGTGCAATCCCCATGGAGTACTCACAGGCTGCCATGTCACCCAATGACGTCATGCTGACATCACCCCAACCTGACCCCACCTGATGACGTCATGCTGACGTCATCCAAAAACGCGCCAATAACCCCAAAAAGTCTATATTTAGCCAAAATTTCGCATTTTTATCACTTTTGCTATATTGAACTATTACTTACCTCTGCATGTATTTTACGACCACCTGTCGCCAACCTGCAGAAATCGACCTGAAGAATGCTGTCGCCTCCAACCCACCTGCATTTGTGACCATTGCCGGCAATTCACCAGGTATTTACCCAAAGCATCCCCTTAGAGCTTGCTTATGTCCATAATTCTCCAGAATTGAATTAACAAGAGTAAGGCAACCTGTATTTACCAGCAAATTCCCGGTAAACCAGCATTCCTTTACAGTTTCAGGGTCGAAATTCACCTGCTAAACCCATATATAGGTACCTTTTCCTAAAATTCACACTCTGTCCACGCATTCGTGGACTGAAAACCTGAGAGGCATAATTCACCAGGAAAACAGTGTTGCCAGTCCCTGTAGTCCCTCAATTAAACTCCCTTTCAGCATTCTACACCATTGTCACCACAGTTGCCTCATTTACCCCTACAATTGGCTTTACTTCTGCAAAAATAGCCCTCTGTGTTGTCCTGCCCACTGAAACCAGTTCCAGTACTAGTCACAAGTACTACCCAGCTATGGAAACACCAGTAGCCCTGAATGTTCAACTTTTAAACGCCCCACACAGAGAGCTAGAGTGGAAGGCGCTGGGTGATAGAGATTACCAGATGCTAGACTCAACTGCCATGACCTCCAAATTCAATATCCACCTGCTGAATGAGTTGAAAGCCCAATATCTCAGTGGAGCTGATACCTTAGGGATTTGGGACTCCAACCTGCCCATTTACAATCTTCCTCAAGTCAATGTTCTCCCAGACTTGATAAATCAATGCCGTTCTAGCTATGACCCCTGTCAGAGAGCCGTTCTCAGCCCCTCAGGCTCAGTATTGTTCCATATCACCCCTAAGGCCATCAATGAAATGCTGCACTTTCACACTGCAAAGCCCCTAACTCCTCTCTCCATCCAGGACTTGATAACGAAAGGGGGAAAGCTCTCCAGTACTCAGATTGCCAAGATTAATTAGTTGTTTATTTAGCCACAATTTGAAGCTATGGGCACCACCCTTCCTATAGCATATCAATATCTTAATGAGCTGGGTAGAATTCTGGTAGATTTGATCAGTTACATCCTGGGTTATGGGACATATGAGGATGTTGACGAAACCATAATGGCCATGCTGTCCATATTCTCCCCTGGAATGCCTCCTGCCGTGCATTATGACTTTGCCACATACATTGCCAACAAGATTCATGAACAATTGATGAATCTAGAAAGGGAAAAGGTGTTTAGATATACTAGGTACATCTATCATTTATTCTTATTTTATCAGCCTGATGCCTTCTCTGTTCCTCTCAAGAAGCTAAATGCCCAGGGAAGCCCAAGGTCTGTAGTATTTTGGTCTTCAGTCTTTCATCTCATATCTTATTCACCTTACACCTACTGTGAATTCATAGACCTTTTCATCCATCCAGCTATGACCTTGTTATTGGGTGTCCCTCCTCCCTGATTGACAGAGGAAATGCAAAGAATTCTTCACCTCTCAAAGGCCTACAGCATTGGTGATTGGCACTTTTACCAAAACCATACAGTAATCAGAATATATGGCTGTGAGTTGAATCCTTATAGGCTGCCAAGATATGTCCCTATGAGACTCTTTTCCCTAGAGTAATTTAGGAAGTTTGGAAATGCAGACTTTGTCCATTTCCAAAGTAAAAACAAGAAGGTGCAACTAAAGGTGAGAAATTAACTAGGCCCTTTTCTATACAATAAAAGGGAGGAAGGATGGAAGGAAGCTGATATGATCCTAGAGACCTTCAGACTACAAACCAGCTTCAAATGGGTGCCTTATGACCCTAATCATTTCATTTCCCTCAGGAGGATAAAATACAAATTGGGTGGCTACGCTCACGTAAAACTGCCTCATATTGAGCAATATGCCAATGCTTTAAGCTGGAAAGAGGGCACCCTAGAAGAGCCAATTGGTAAAGAGCAAATGCTACAAAGAGAGGCAAGAAATATTGAGAAAGAAGCTGACTTAGAAACTTGTGGGCAGGTTTCTTCCTCCTGTCAAAGGCAAATTAGAGCAGCTGCCTCATCTTCCATAGCCCAGCAGCAAGCAGCCGAAATTGCCCAACAGGAATCAAACAAAGATAAAGGCAAGCAGATGGAGTAGGAACAGCCACCTCCTAGGACAGAGCAGCAAACAGAACAACAAGCAGAAAAGGAGGTAGAACAGCAAGAAAAACATCAAGAAGAGGGGCAGCCTATGCAGCAAGAACAAATGGCTGAAGCTCCAACACCTACTGAGCAACAGGCTCAAGAAAATATGCCTTCTGGGCAGGAAAAGACAGTGGAGGCATCAGTGCTGCAAACTCCAAAAAAAGAGGAAAAGGGAAAGAAGAGGGATAGAGAGCAGGAGACTCCCCTCACCACGTCCACAAATCAAGGGGAGAAGAGACAGAGATTGAATCCCCTCTCTGAGGAAGAAATGCCTATGGGACAATCGTTGGGAATGGGCCCACCAAGTATGGAGGCATCTGCCAGTTCCTTTCAGCAGGAACAAGAGAGAACCCTTGGAGGAGAGGTCAGCTCCTCAAGTCAGCAAAGGAGAGCTGAGACAGGCATCAAGCAACAATTCATTGATATTAAAAGGAGAAATGAGCCACTTAGGCTCCAGATCTACAACCAGTTGCTTAAGATGGGCCCTACCAATCAGCAGAGGCTTATGTCAGCCTATGACATAACAGAAGGGAAAATGACCATGAGTCATTTCATGCCAACCATGTTGCAGCCACAGTCAGCTGCAGACTATATAAGAACCAACCTTGAGGTTCTTGCCAAGGACATCCACCCTATGGACCAAATAGAACTTCACAAGCAAATGGGTGAGATGGTCTATTCAACACTGGCAGATAAAACATTACTGTAAAATAGGTTGGAAAACAACCTGAACAATACAGCTGCCCAACTTGACTTGGAGAAGGCATCCTCTCAGGCCAAAGACAACAGGATCAGGTCTTTATAGGATATAATCATAGAGCTTGGGCATGACCCAAAGGATCCAAAGGCTATACAAACGCCGCTGAAAATAAGAGATGCAGACCTTGCAGCTCTAAGAAAGAAGATTAAAATCCCAGCAACCATTCACCCTCAAACAGAAGAGGTTGCCCAGCAAAGACAGGACCAGGATGTAGCAACATTGCTGGTAGCACTGCACAAACAGCTAGTGCAGACAGAAGGGAAGCTAGAGGAGACAGAGGCTGCACTGCAGGCAGCCCTATAGTAGAAAGAAGGAGGTCAAACTTCTCAGCCCCCTCCAGAGATCATAAACCTTGAGGAGCCCCCACAGACTACTGCTCCTCCCACAGAGCAGACAGCTCCATCAACATCAACATTAGCACCAGCACCAACCTCAGAGCACACTCCGAGCCTTGATATGCAGAAGTTGATGAGTGAGATCAAGGTCCTAAAAACCTAGATGACAGAGCTGAATGAAGCCAAGGAGAATTTAGCTAAGCTTAATCAAAAGTATGACAAATCCAAGCAGAATGTAGCTAAAAAAGGGAGAGAAATAAAAGCTCTTAAAGACAAGATAAAGGAGCTGGAGAAAGAGCTCACCCTTGACAAAGTGGTGGCTGAGGTCAAGACAGTTTTGTGGACCCACATTGGCCAATCAATAATAGATCAGTGGCAATATATTGAGACTATCCATGAGAAAATGGAGCTCATATGAAAAGCACAGAAGGAAGTCCACAGAGAAAGGGCATCTCTAGGCAGTATGCCTGAGATAGACAATAGAATGATCAATGTGCTTAATAACCAGACAGGTCCTCAGCTGGCAGCAATAGGAATCTCCAACAAAACTGAAACCACCCAGCTGATAAAGAGGGTCCTCACATTGAAAAGCCTGGTGCAAACATTGGATAGAAGAAGCTAGGACATGCAAACAGAAGTCAACAGATTCATGGATAAGTTTGCAGCATTACAGGGCAGAGGTCTTCCTAGCTTGCTGAATAGTGCAGGGAGACTGCTATTACATGAGATTTATGCAAAAAGGGTGAACACATTTGCCACCAATCAGATCAGTCAAGGATCAAGTACTTCAGAGGTAACAGGGCCAGCATCTGGGCAAAGTCTCTATGACAGAGTAGAGAACTTATTTTTTATTATGAATGAGATCATACATTTGTTTGAAGTGCCTCCAAACTTCTACAAATACACAGAGGAAGATGAAACTTTAGATGCAATTTTGAGACATCAATTGCCTACACAGGAGTGGTGGACCAGAATGATACAGTTTTTGATATGAACAGGAGGTTTTCATCAAAGTTTTGTCATCAAAAAACATAAGTCATCATATTCAGAAAATATGATGCATACACTATGACTGGAGAAAAGTGGAATGAGCCAACTCAGCAGGAAGATTCGGCCACTAAAAGCAACACTGACAGCTACAGGTAATAGGGCCGAGAAAGCTACAGCATGACAAAGTATAAAGACACATCATTCGGCATTAATGCAGAACGCTCAACCAACTCAGTGTCTTCCAAAGGTCAAGAAGAGTTCTGACAGAATTAAAGACTATTTATCTTACATTTAGGGTAGCAATAACTTTCTTATCTGCTATTTTGTAAAGTTGGTGAACGTATTTAATTTATCAAGTGACTCAGCGGTTCAGATATTTTGTAAAACCGATTGTATATATTCCCCCTCGCATAAGCTTGCGGTGGTGGTTGTTGTTGTTTCTTATGAAGAAGGAGAACTCTAATTTAATTTCTGGAAGAATGGTATAAACAAAACTTGGAGTTTACATGAATTGGGTCTTACTGATGCATGCTGTCTTGGAACCATTGAATGCTACAGGATTCTAGTGCTATGGCTTAATATAATAAGTGTTCTCTATCTATGTTAATCTTTTGTTATTTGTTTAGCTCACATCTCTCGTATGTTGTTCTAAATCTAGGAAGAAAGAAAAAGAATAGCTCGGGATTTGTCCATGGAGACACCCTGATCTCAATCTGTCTTTACTATAAATGTTTTTTATGACTTCAGCTGTTTAATTGGAATTCTTAACTACTCCAATAAACCCTGAATATTTCACAATTACTATTTAGTAATTCATGTATGCTACTAAGTAGAAATTGTTGTTCAAATTGTTATCACATTGTCTGTAATTCCATTCCCCATTGTTTCACTCACTAATCAGAATTTATATTAAGAATAGTTGTCTAGCCTTGCAGTAAAACTTTCTCCATCATAGGCACCAGGACTGTCTCACATTTCTGACTCCATATGCCCAATGGACTAGCATCTTTCACACATTTCATGCCCTTCTCACAACAACAGTTCGCAACCAAAGTCTCAAACAAAAAACTGAAATTTATAACTAGCCTAAAATCTTCACAAAACAGAGCCAAAACTTAAAGAGAGAGCCATATCTAATTATAGGTAGGCTATGACCTATACTCCAAAGCCTGGTTAGTGGTTACCCCGGCCGTGTTCCCTTGGGAGTCATAGGGAACAACCTGGGTGTTAACATAAATGACGACTCCACTGGGGACTTCCTCAGGATTTTCTAATTGCTTTATATTTCCTAAAGCTACAGGTGAAGCCTGAATGTTAGCCAGGAAGCCTTCAAAACTGTTTCTGTTTTACATTAACAAGTTTACATAAAAGTTGCTTCAGTCTATCTTCATGCTAGCTTTGAGATATACACAGCCATTCCAAAATCTTGTCTGGTCCTTGCAGGTACAAGAAAATTCCAAAAAATACTCAAAAAACAAGTTCAGAAGCTGGCTCCCAAGAAGAATCAACAGTATACAAGGTGAAATCCTGACCCTAATCCACCAACTGTTTTTGAAAACCCTAACACAATCCCTAAAAACATTAGGAAGCAGCAAAGGCAGGAAAATCCTACTGATTTGAGTCCTGAGACAGTTTACCCTAATAGCCCTCCTTTCACACCTTCATCCACTACACATATTCCCTTGACCAACACTTTAGTTTCTGCCATACCTATTACCCCTGTTGTCCCGTTTATCCCTGTTAATCCTATAAACCCTGCAAATATGGCTAATAGATATGCGCCCCTGTAGTTACCTGCTAATGCTACAGCCCTACCTCATGACTACCAATCAAAAATCTCATACTTTGACTACACTGGCCCTTTCACAGCTATTCAACATGCCAGAAAGATGCAAGATCATTTTGAGAACTATGAAATTGATGATGACAGTGTAAGAATGAGAATTTTTGTTCAGAGCCTAACAGGTGATGTAAGAACCTGGTTTAGATCACTTGCTGTAAATACCATAACAACTCCTGATGAGCTTTATCAAGCCTTTACTAACAGATGGGAAAAAAAGAAATATCCCTTGCACATCTGGGTGAATATGATACAATCAAACGAGGTCCTCAAGAGACCGTTTTGGAGTATTGTGCAAGATTCAACAATGTATATAATGCAATACCACAGAATTTAAGACCTCCTCCTAATTTAGCTTTGTACAAATTTCTTGATGGTTTTGACCCTGTTATCGCATATCAGTTAAAGGAAAGAGCCTCTGAAACCCTTGAAGATGCCCAAAAAGTTGTTGTCACAGTAGAGGCTAACCTAATTGCCAAAAGAAACAGGGAAAGATTGGAAAAGAGAACCAATTTCAAAGAAGAACCCTCCGCCTTTGATCAGAAACTGGATGCAATACTCACTGGTATGAAGAGGTTGGGTGATAGAGTAGAATCAGTTGAGAGAAAATCATCATGGGAAGCACCACAAAATAACCCTATCAGGAATCCCAATTTTAGGAGAAATCAAAACCCAAATGTTGGCAAGGCCAGTTCTGATCCAGAGATAAGACTTCCGTTCCAGGAAAACTATACTGAAGCATCCACTTCAAATGAGCAAGTAGATGACACCCACATTAACCTGATGGGCCTGACTGATGAGCAGCAAGTTTTTCTGAGTCAGCAAGATCATAAGGATGATGACATTAAGCAGTTCCAAACCAAGTCAGGTGAGTCATTTGACTTTAAACAAGGTTATGACACAGTTGTTTATGAAGTTCATAAGCAATACAAGCTAAGAAGCAGAACTGTAAATGTAACACAGCCTGAAGAAACAAAGGATAGCCTGCAGCACAAAAGAGCCATAGTCACAGAGCCACATGACACAACTAATTCAGTTACAAATGAAGTAACTGTTGAAGAAGTTACGAACCATTTCCCTCAAAACAACAGCCAATGGCTGCATCACCTTTGCAGCCTAATCCAAGTAATACTCCTCAAGAGATGAGTAAAAAGGACAAGCCTCAAGATCAAGATAAGAACCAAGAAGAAAACTTAATGAATAAGGAAAAGGTTGTCACCCACAATTCCAAGATCCAATCTAAAAGACCCTTTGATTTCGAATCTGAAATTGGCAAATTGAAGATAGTTTTTCCTCTTTCAGAACTAGCCAAGCATGACATCTACAAACAAAAAATCAAGAAGTCCCTTCAACTTACTCGTAATAAAGATAATGTCAATGTGTTGGATGACACCCCATAATTGCTTTTCGGTCCAGAGGTTGATGGAAAGACAACAGTTACAGGGATCTTACCTTTCTATGTCAGCTTGCATGTTCATGATAAGATACTACATAATGCAATGTTTGATTTAGGCGCCTCTCATAACCTTATGCCTAAATCAGTGATGGAGAGGCTCAACCTAGACATTACAAGACCTTATAAGGACCTATTTTCATTTGACTCCAACCAAGTTAAATGTTTAGGCTTAATAAAATATCTATGTGTGTCACTTGTCCAGTACCCAAATAAAACAATTCTAATGGATGTTGTAGTTGCTGATATCCCACCCAAATATGGAATGCTGTTATCAAGATCATGGGGGGCTAAACTCCAAGGTTCCTACAATTAGACATGTCATATGCCACCATCTCAGTCTTTGGTCAACCCAAGAGGCTATATAGAGAGTCACTTATGAAATACATGGTCAGCAGTGAAGACAAGCCTCAAAACTTTCCCATATATGTTGTCCATTCTGACATAGACTCCTATATTATCTTCAATGACAATACAGGTCCCACAAATGATGAAGAAACCCAGACACTCAAACAAGATCGGCATATAAATGAAGAAACTCCTCATCTAGAAATATTCGTTGAGAAATCAACAAACAAAAATGTTCAAGAAGACAAACCAAATGTAAGCCAAAATCTCAAATTGGTGATGCCAAGTCCCACAACAGTTGACAATCCTTCCCTAAATCAAGAAGTCCTCTGGTTTCTTGAATTCGATGGGTCAGTCAACAAATTAGGGGCAGGGGCAGGGGTTTGGATACATAACAAACAAAACAATCATGCAGAGGGTCGATCCTATAGGTTAAACTTCAGGTGTACCAATAATATGGCAGAATATGAAGCTCTCTTACTAGGCCTCAAGCTAGTAAAATCCTTACAAGCCATAAAAGTTTCAATCCTAGGAGATTCAGGCCTAATTATCCAACAAGTAAAGGGAAATTTTGTCACTAATGACAAAAGACTGAGATCTTATAGGTCTGTTGCTGCCGAAATACTAAATTCCTTCACTGAATTTCAAATTACCAAAATTCCTAGAATCCATAACCTGCATGCTCATAGTTTGGCCACATTTGCAAGCACTTGCAAACTACCTTTTGAACCCCAACATTGCTTTATAGCTGAGATAAAACACAAACCTTCTGTCCCAAACAATGTCAAGGATTGGCAAGTATTTGAGGATGATACACAAATAAACAATTTCTTAACTTTACAACAAGAATTTTCAAGACTGAACATTGATACAGAGGCTGCAAGTGATTCACAAATACTAGTTGAACAACACCAAACAAATATCTCACTCAAAACAGAAAATCAAATGCTTTGTCCAACAAGCTTTGACCAGGAGAAAATACAAGAACTTGAACAATTTCATTCTGAGGAAATAGTTGATACTGAAGCTGAAATTATACAATGGAAAGACAATTTTCTTCCAACTGGCCTAGCTCCATTGGAGGACATTTTTGACTCAAATGATGTCCCTAGAAAACCAAAATTGCAGCCCCTTAATGCTGCCATTGAAGAGTGCAACATTGGAACTATTGAAAAACCCAAGATAATTAAATTGTTTGCATCTTTACCACCTGATCAAAAGCCTAAATACATTGACCTCTTTAAAGAATTCCAAGATGTCTTTGCATGGAGTTATGAGGATTTAAAGTCCTATGATACCTTCGTCATTTAACATACTATCCCTCTCAAGCCAAATCAAAAATGTTTTAAACAGAAATTGAGGAGAATCAATCCTATGCTTCTCCCTTCAATTGAAAAAGAGGTACAAAAAATGTTTAAAGCTGGCATAATAGCACCGATTAGATTCTCAGAAGGGATTTCAAATTTGGTCCCTAAAAGAAAGAAAACTGGTGAAATAAGGCTTTGTGTTGATATAAGGAACTTGAATCAAGTGTCCCTAAAAGATAATTACCCCTTACCCAAGATGGATCACATCTTGCAAAGAGTAGTGGGGGCATCAAGAATTTCTTTACTTGATGGATTCTCAGGCTTCAACCAGATCC